>JAPKLW010009665.1:0-12022 GCA_026898455.1 Plectranthus barbatus | reverse complement strand
ACATTCTGAAAACAACGTGAAGTGTAGGAGACGTTTATTTATTCCGCTGCATCTCGTGTTAAGATATAATCACGACGACTCTGGTATTTAGGGACCAACAAGTGGTATCAGAGCAGGAGGTTGAAAAATCGACTGCTTCTGAGTCGCTTTTGACCAGATATGTATCTTCCTTGCACTTTTACTTGTATATCTGTGTCTAGCTCAGGAGACAAGATGTTGAATCATTCCCTTGGAAAGTACAACAGGGAGAACTTCACAACATGGAAAAAGATGGCCTTAATACAGCTTCATAGCATACACCCAGAAATGGTTGAGGTACTTGAAAGAGGTCCTATTAAGATTATGAAAGCTAACACTTTTGTAGGACTCGTACTCGAACCTGCTGAAGGAGCTGCTGAAGGAGATCAACCTAGACCTCCGAGGCCACCGAGACCCCAAATGGTTGAAAAACCTTTTGAGGAATATACCAGTGAAGACAAGAAGAGAGCTCAGCTGGAGCATGTTGCAAAAAAGCTAATACTTGATTCTCTACCTAAGCTGATGGCAGAAAAGGCCTTAGAGTTTGATACAGCTAAAGAAATGTGGAGGTATGTGTGCGAGTCATCTCAGGAGACGGACCAGATGAAGCGCAACAAACTGCAGGTAGCTGTTGACAAATATGAATCTTTTTCTATGAATGCAGGAGAATCCATACAAGCTATGGAAGAACGCTTTAATACCATCGTTGGAGAATTGAATAATCTTGGTAAGAAATATGAAAATGGGGAAATGAATCATAAAATTATTTCTAAACTATACCCCAGAGACGACTGGTTCGTCAAAATGAACAGTCTGAGTAAAAAAGACCTCAGCAAAATGACAACATCCGAGGTATTTGCTCTGATAAAATCTCATGAATTCATAATACAACAGTAAAAAAAGAATGAAGCTGCAGTAGCACAATCCGCTGCTAGCTCAGATGATTTAACATATTTTGCCAAAAAGGATTTCAACAAGTTTAAACTAAAGAAATCCTATCATAATCAAGAAAGATTTGTTCCTGTAACACAAACAAAAGAGGTTGCGACAACCTCAGGCTCCCAGCCTACTGATCTCAAGATCAGTGAACTAGAAGAACAGATGGAAAAGCTTCAAAATATGTTGATGGAAGCTAAGGCTGAAAAAGAAACAAAGGAAGCTCAACAGTCACCTTCTCATGCCCGCTCAGCAGAGCGAAAGCCTAGGACTTGTTTCGAGTGTGGATCTCCTGACCACTTAAAACATGATTGTCCGAAAGTCAGCAAAGAGGAGAGGGAGCGTTTGAAGCAGAGATTTGAAAGACGTGCAGGCAATGCAGTCAAGAGAGCGCTCCTGACCAGGACGGAAACTCAGGATATTCCTGAAAACGATGAAGAGTACTATTTATCATCAGAAGAAGAGAATGAAGAGGCCATGCTAGTTTTGATGGTAGACATCGTGGAGGATCAGTTTGCTGACGCAGACGCTGATCAGGATGCTGAAACGGCTCTAGCAGCCGAGAACAACGAGGTAATGTCAGTAAGAATTCCTAGCTTCGCAACTTTTGATGAATACGAGGATTTCACCTTAGACTCTGAGGAAGACTACCTCACGAAGCTAAGTGAAGAATTCTCTAAGATGTATGAAATCAAAACTATCATTATAAGTGAGAACACCTCACTAAAGTTGGAAGTTTCAAATCTGACCGAGGAAGTTGAAAGACTAAGGTCTGCAGGTGAGGAACTTTCAAAAATGAAAGCTGAATTTTCAAAACTTTCTGAAAATTTCAAAATTCTTGAAAAAGAAAACATTTTGCTGAAAAACAAACCAAAAGAAAATTGCATTTGTACATACATGACCAGTAAAGCTGTCTTGAATGCTGCAATTAGCCAACAAAAACACCACAAGGATAGAGCCGGTATTGGTTTTGATCATAATGATAAAGGAGAATCTTCTAAGCAGAAGACTATTCAGTTTGTCTCTGCTGGAAAATTCATCTTTGGAGAAAAATTGAAAGAAATGGCATCTGCTGAAACATCCATTGCTAAGCAGACTAAGGGTATAATGCAGAGTGAATCTGCTAAACCTCAGCAGAATACTAGAATGTCTGCTAGGGAACCTCAGCAGAGGCACGTTAAATCTCAGCAGAATGCTAGAATGTCTGCTAGGGAACCTCAGCAGAAGTACGTTAAATCTCAGCAGAATGCTAGAATGTCTGCTAGGGAACCTCAACAGAGGAATGCTAAATCTCAGCAGAATACTAGAGTATCTGCTAAGCAACCATGGTCAGCAGAGTCTAGAAGAAATGCCGAGCAGTATGTATCTACTGCCAGGACAGCAAAATCTTCATTTCATAAAGGCAAACATGTTCATTACAATGCTGACAAACCTTCAAATAATACATACACACCACATAGGCGGATCACCTATGTGAGGCCTGAGTCCAAACCAAATTCTTTCAAAAGGACAGTGAAGGCTCGACACACTGCCACACCTCATCCTCAATCTAAGTATGCAAGATTTACTAATCCTAAGGTTGAGAAAGGTATAAAGAGTGATGTCAAGAAGAAAATTTTGAAGATCACTCGAATGTGGGTTCCAAAAGGAACAATGACACTTGCTAATCCTGCAGAACCCGATACTAAACGGGTACCTAAATCAATCTCTTAATTTTTTTTTGCAGAAACAGGATCTAAGAGCCAAGGCGTCAAGATCGCCAGATGAATGTATCCTTGATAGCGGCTGCTCAGGACACATGACTGGAAGAGCAGACCTATTCTCTGAAATACAAAGCGTTTATGGATCCTCAGTTGTTTTTGGTGATAACAGCAGAGGAAGAGTCATTGGTAGAGGATGTGTAGAACAAAATGGAATCCGAATTGTAAATGTTGCTCTTGTTTCGAACCTTAAATACAATTTGATGAGCATCAGCCAATTATGTGAAAATGGATATAATGTTTATTTTATTAACTCTGGCTGTGATATTGTTGATAAGGTTACAGGAGAAGTGAAGCTTAGAGGTATCCGCAAGGGTGGCCTATACGTGGTCTATTGGCAGAGTGGCCAACAGGACTCGTGCTTCGTGGCATTCAACAAAGAAGAAACCAATTGGCTGTGGCATAAAAGATTGAACCACTTGAACTTCAAAACGATCAACCATCTAGCCAAACATAAGCCGGTAGAGGGATTGCCTGCGTAATATTTTCGAAAGGAAGGAGTGTGTAAAGCATGCCAACAAGGCAAACAGACAAAGGCACCCTTCAAATCAAATCCAGAAAAAGACACCTCAGGGAGAATTCTCGAACTCTTACACATGGACTTGTTTGGCCCTGTCAAACCACCCACAGTAAATAAGAAGATATATACACTTGTGGTTGTTGACGATTTTTCCAGGTACACGTGGGTTCGACTCCTGAAAACTAAAGATGAAGTAAAGACCCTGCTACCTGAGCTAATCCTAAAAGAGCAGAACAACAAGGAAGTTACAGTTAGGAGGATTAGATCAGATAATGGAACTGAATTCTGTAATGGAATTTTGATGGACTTCTGTGCGGAAGCTGGTATTCATCATGAAAAGTCCACAACTAGAACTCCACAGCAGAACGGGTTAGCAGAACGAAGGAACAGAACCTTAAAGGAAGCAGCGAGGTCCATGCTTGCTGATTCAGGACTCAATGGAAAGTATTGGGGAGAAGCTATCGTGACTGCTTGCTACACTCAGAACAGGAGTGCGGTTAATGGCAGATTCAACAAAAATCCTTATGAAGTGTATACTGGTCGTAAGCCTTCTATTAAACACTTCCGTGCTTTCGGTTCAACATGTTATATCCATAACAATGGGAAGTCTAAACTTAACACTTTTTCGCCCAAGTCTGATGAAGGTGTTTTCCTAGGATATGGACACCCATCTCACGAAGGTTATCGAGTGTTAAACAAGACTACTCGACTTGTGGAAATAACATGTAATGTTATTTGTGATGAGTCTACCTTAGTGCGCAGGGCTAACAAAGAACAGAAGGATGACAATCATGAGACCAATGATATCTATGATCAATCCTTACAAAATTCTTTCGAAAATATGAGTATTGATCCGATTAGGTCTACGACTGATGTCGATCCAGAAACTTCGCACTCAGCAGGTGACCAGACTGCTGACAAGGCCAGTGATGCTATTGATCATGCTGAGGCCCATCTTCTATTTATCTAAATGAAAATTTAGATGTTGCTGGAGCTCTTGATGATCAAGATGATGGAGAATCTACTGAAGGTCTTAGAAAAGGAGTTGCTGAGATTCCAGTCCTGGAGGAACCTGTTGCTGAAATTCCACCTATTGTCGTACCTGCCCATGCCGATCCAGTTCATGAAGATCCAGAAGCAGATAATGAAGAAGGAGTAGCAAACGTTCCAGTTGCTGAACCTCAGGAGAATGCAGTACAAGCAAATCAGAACAAGAATCATCAAGAAGAAGTACCAGATGCTGAAACCCCAGCACGTGTCAGACCTACGTGGCTTCGTACACATCCCTCAGAAGGAATTCTTGGAAACATTAATGATCCATTGTTAACAAGACAATGAAACACAAATGCTATGCTGGCTTGCTACATCTCAAGTGAAGAACCTAAGAAAATTGAAGAAGCCTTATCAGATCCAGATTGGGTGAACGCCATGCAAGAGGAGCTTGCAGAATTCACAAGAAACAATGTGTGGGAACTAGTTGACAGACCAGAGCACCAGAGTGTTATAGGCACGAAGTGAGTGTTCAAAAAGAAGAAAGGCTGACCAGGAGAGAAGAAGAAAAGAAGATGAGGAGTTAGCCGCAAGGAAAGAGGAGTTAAGGATGAAAGAAGAAGAAGCGAAGGAGGAATCAAGAAGGAAAGAGCAAGAAGCAAAACTAGAACTTCAAAGAAAGGAGCATGAACTTCAAATGCAGAAGATTGCAATGGAGCAGGAGAAGCTGGCTAAACAACTGGAGCGCGAGGCTGCTGAAAGAGAAACAGGAGCCAATCTTCTTGAGAACTTCATGAAGTTTACCATGGAGAGATTTGCTGATATCCAGAAAGGCAACTCATCGAATCCAGTGGACAGCAAGAAGGACAAGCCAGCACCCGGCTCATAAATGTCAAGGTCCAATCTTATCATTAGTCTTTGTTTTTTGAATCCAATTTGTACTTAAAATTGCTATATCATCTATAAAATTGGATCAGACTTAGACAAATTCTCCTTGTCCACTTCTGATTTTTACTGGTGTGCTCTAGTTGATTTACACTTCTGGTGTACTCAACAAATTTGCATGTGGATATGGAGATTATATTTTGATTGATGAATGCTTGCTGATTTTATGGGTGCTAGAATTTCTAGCATATTACCATTGTGCAAACATTCCATTATGCTTAATCGAGAAATATTTCGCAGCACATGTTGAGGGGGAATTTTATTGAAATCTTTTTTTTCTTTCTTGAACCTAGTTGGAAAAACTCTGTGTTAGATTGATAGAATAGCATAACTTTGTAAAACACAGACATTCTTCCACTTATGGTCAGCAAATGATAGTAAGCTTTGATCGCACCAAAAAGGGGGAAATTGTTGGGAAATTAGTCCTAAAATCTCCCTTAGGACCTATTTGTAAAAGGTTTTGTTGGATCAAACCTTAAATAGTTGGTCGATCATTTGCAGAATTCTAGATAGTCTAGCATACTCTGTAAAGTCCTGTATAGGTTTTATATTGAGTTGTAATAGACTAGTGTGCTAAGAAGAATTCCTAGCAGATACGAAGCAGATGACGTCTGCTAAGAGTCACTGAACAGCAGAATGCTAAGATATTAGCATTCATCATCAACTTAAAAAGTGCTAGAGAAGCGAGCAAACGAAGGATTACTAGCAAACAGCAGAACGTTTGCTAGACAATACACAACAACAGAATGCTAAGGCATTAGCATTCGGCACCCTTCAGCGACGAACAAGAAGTCGCAAGCAACAGAAGTCAAAGGATCGAAGACAACAAAAGACTTTAGCAGATCCTAGCTTAGCAAAGCAAGAGGCTCAAAAGTTGAAGCTTGACTGCAACTCTGACAGAAGTACACACAAAGGTCGAGACTTTCCAGAAGTAGTTCGAAAAGTACAGCCCTACTCAAAAAGTGTTCAATCAAGACAATCCACTCTTGGACAAAGAAGCCGTTGTGTCTAACGGATATGGAGATTCAAAGTTTGAATCTCCACCTATAAAAGACAGGTTCAAGAATGAGATTGACTACTGCTTTTTTCACTTTAGACACTCACGAACACTCAAGCAAGAGATTCCTTTGACGAAGTGAACAAACAAGAAGTAGTCAGTTGAGAGCCGTATGAAAGTATATTAAAAGCTCCCAACAACCAGAAGTGTCGCTCATTGATATACTGACACTCCATTGAAGACATTCTTGATCGCATTCAAGAATATCTCATTCATTGGGATTCCTTTCTTTTCAGAAAGAATCTAACAGTCGAACACCTGAAAAGGTCAAGACTAAGACGGGCACTTAGCCGCATTCAAGAAAAGTCAGGAAGTGACTATAAAACTTCCATTTCAGGCAAGGCAGGAGTTTCGAAGGTGCGCCCTTGACCCAGCCAAACCTTATCGGAGGAGTTCAGATCAACGGAGGATAGCTGTCAAGTAGCCAGGACGAAAGCTCACTGCCTACTTAACTGGAAAAGCGAATCCTTGTAATCTGTATACTTTTCTAGTAGAATTCTTATCGTTTTGGCTAAGGAGTGGACGTAGATCGTTTTGATCGAACCACTATAAATCTTGTGTTCATTTACTGTTTTATTAATCACTGTTCAAAGTTGATTTGAAACCTAGCAACAGAGTTGCTAGTGTATATCTGAAAACATACTTAAATACTAACTTGAGCTAAGAAACATTCTGAAAACAACGTGAAGTGTAGGAGACGTTTATTTATTCCGCGGCATCTCGTGTTAAGATATAATCACGACGACTCTGGTATTTAGGGACCAACACATATCATCAAGATGAACATAATCCAAAACATTCATCCAAGGTAGAATATCATTATAGGTACAACCAAATCGAATCAAATCCAATAAAGGGATAATATCCAACAACAAAACTAAACTAAAGCAAACTAGAATAGAGGAAGAGAGGATAGGAATAAACCAAGGCACCGGCTACCGGCACATCCCCCCAAACATAGTCAAGTGAGACTAAGTTTGCAAAAACGGTGGATGGTGCATCGTCACTCCTCCCTACAAACACAAGACCAACAAACTAAAAATTTATTCAAAATCAAATCAACTAAAAGCAATTAAACAAAAGAAAGAAAATTGGTTGGGTTTCCTCCCAACAAGCGCTTCCTTAACGTCGGTAGCTAGACGACCTCACCACATAATCCATTATCAAAAATCTTGTGGGTTTTTAATACACCTTTCTCCTTTAATCTGCATTTACTTGGGAGCAATTTGTCCAAGGCAATCTTTCTTTCACCCCTTTCATCTCTCCAAGGAGGATTGATTATCTTGTCGAACTCAAATTGCATGAATGAGTGCTCCTTCTTTGAAGTATTCTTCAAGCCATTCTCTAAACTAATCCCCACTTCAAGAAACTCATTGATCCACTCATCCAATGCACTCACCATTCTCTCCTCAACCTTTTCTACTTCCCAAGTTCACATTCCCCGCTTAAACATGTCCTCATTCTCTTTGCTTATGTCCGGCTCTCCCTCTTCTATGAATTGTGCCAATGCCGGTGTTGTTTAAATCACCTTAGGCAAAAACTCCTCAATTCTACCTCCTTCAATGTTCTTCACTTGGTGTTCGAGAAGTATTTTGAGTATGCAGGGCATAAAACTAAAAAGAAATCCAATTTTTTGAGTGAATTTGGCTAAGGGGGAGTTCCATCCCACTTGGGACACACCTATCCCATTCGGGATAACCATCCCACTCGGGACCCATCTATCCCACTCGGGACCAAGGCTCGGGAGGCAAGTATCCCACTTGGTATTTGAAAATTTGGCGTAACTTTGAGCAGCCAAAGTCTATCCCGTTTGACCATCGTCCCACTCAGGACCAATCCACCCTGCACGGGACTAGACGGGGTTTTTGAGATCGTCTCAAGTTTCATTCCGCTCAGGAAGCAAGTTTACAAAGGGGTCCCGTTCGGGACCAAATCACTGTGTTGGTGGAAAATTTAGCTATAAAAGGGCAAGGGAGATCACAATTTGAGGGTTAGACTTTTATTTAACTAATGCGCAATAAAAACTCATACAAATCCTCACTGCACACTCAAGGTTTAATTATCAATCTAGGTCCTTCCCTTCGCCTGCTAGATTACCGGGACACTATAGCAAAGTCTAATACCTAGGCAAGATAAGATCGTTGAGCTATTTTTATCAACTAGGCAATCAATTTAAACATATGCTAACAACATATAACAAGTAATGAATTAAACCTACAATCAATATTAAGTCTCAAAACAATCAATAAATTCTCTCCACACATTGGTAAACCAAGACAAGCAAATACTCAAATGAGGTAGATAGGATGTTGAAATAAACGTAGATATAATCCAATTAGGTTAATCATTGATATAAACACATTTTAATCCCTAGATGGATGATCAACTCGCTCTAATATAGTCAATCCCTTGTCACGGCGAATTGACCGTTGATAAGCTCATTATTGTACTCACTTATCTATATTATTTTCTATTATTTTATGTAGTTCTATTGAGTTTATATATATATTATGTGCATGAGTTTATACTACGTGGTATTATGCGCGTGTTGGTGTTTTTGCAGGTTTTAGGCCAAATCTAATGGAAATCTGTACCGAAAGCAGCAGATGTTGAAAGAAACATTCACGAATTCTTCAAAAGTTGGAATCCGAGCTAATGGAGCAAATGGATGGAAAGATCTTTGAGTTAGCTTTCCAACGCAACTGGAATCGGGTCAATCGGAGTTCGCAAGAGAAAGTTATGGCCAAAACCGTGAGACCGCGCAGGAGGGCGAAAAGCTGCGTCGACCAACGCCATTCAGAAGCGATCGACGAAGCTCAAGAAGGTCCGTCGATCGACGGGAATCAGACTCGGTCGACGTGAGGGTGTCTGCTGGCGCGGGAATTCGAGGAAAAAGGAGATTTTTCATATCTTTAGCCCTAGATTTGATAGGATACACATCCACCACTATAAATAGCCTATTAAATTCGATTTTTGAGTACGAATTATTGCATACAATCATATTTTAGAGTTTTTAGAGTTTGGAGACTTGGGGAACACGAAACCCTTTTATTTTCTTGTAAGTTCTTTATGTTTATGCAATTCAATATGTTTTCTTTTGGATTTCTATCTGCGATGAGTGGCTAGAAAACCTAGCGGGTTCTAGGGGTTGATATTATTATGGATGCATGTTAGGATTAATTAATTAGGTTCATGATTCTTGTGTTTATTTCATAATTCTAGATTAATTCAAGGACCGAGAGGTGACGATTAATTTAGATGTCTAGCTATTGATAGAAGGACCGAGAGGTGAATATTAATAGTGGGAATAGGAATACATGATACGATCTACACTATCCAAACAGATGTACTAGATGTAGGAATTGAACTGATTTGCTTATCGGATTGACTAGTTTGGTGTACTTTGAGACCGAGCGGAGATGAGTCACTAATTAGTAATCTAGGTTATATTTGCCAAACAAGGAGATATAAGATCATTGCAGTATTCCACCTGTTAAATTAATTGATTCCTACATGTTATCCATAATAAGAGTTCTTCCCTAGAATCTGTGTTCTTTAATTTGCTTTCCAAAACTCCTTTAATTTTCAAGTATTGTTATCTTTACTTTTACAAAACCCTGATTTTGAATTCCTCAAACAATGAATTTTAGAACCATAGCTAGTACATAGGATAATTTCCCCATACAATTCCCCTGGATCGATAACCTTAGGGTTTACAAATTTATTTGCCGCTGTTATTATAATTAATCTGTTAGAAATAGCAGTGATCAAATTGGTGCCGTTGCCGGGGAATTGCTAGATTTTATCCTGTTACTAGTTCGTTCTAGGATTTGCTGGATTGAGTTTTAATTTTCTGTACGTGTGCGTGTGTGAGATTCTATTTTTGCATTCCACGTCGATCGACGCCCTTTAGCATCGATCGACGTCGATCATCTTGTTGCGTCGATCGACGGACACCTTTCGTCGATCGACACCGAGCACTCTTTTGCATCGATCGACGTGACATCCACGTCGATCGACGCTGAACTGATTTTTACTATTTCCTGTGCAGGTGCATGAACACGCGAGCCAAAGGAAAAACACTCGAAGCCTTTGTCCCTGAAATCGAAGCAACCTGCAGGAAAATCAAAAAGAAAGGAAAAGATAAACAGCGAGAGATGGCTGAGAATCCTGAAGCACCTCTGCAAAATATGACTCCCGAGGAGCAGAGGCTATTTGTGAATGAAGTGCAGCAGCTGAGAGTACAACTTCAAGCAACCCAGGCTGCTCAGGCGGAGCAAGCTGCAAGACTGGCAGAGCTGAACAATAGGCAGATTGTGGTTCCGCAAAGGTCCATCTTGGATCGATTTCTTCCACAGCAAGCAGAGGCCGGATTCAGAATTGGCATTGATGCCAACAACTTCGAGCTACGCACAAGCCTTATTCAGATGGTGCAGCAAAACCAGTTTGGGGGAAGAGCTGTAGAAGACCCATATACCCACCTCAACCAATTCATTGAGGTGTGTAACACTGTGAAGCAGAACGGAGTAACCCAAGATGTGATCAGGATGAGACTGTTCTCGTTCTCACTCAGAGACGAGGCACGGTCTTGGTTTGCTGGACTGGATAAGAGTTAAATCGGGACATGGGAGGAGCTTCGAGCAGAGTTCCTTACCAACTACTTCCCACCGAGCCTGCTGCTGAAGAGGAAAGCTGCCATTACTACTTTCAAGCAGCTGTATGACGAGTCACTCTACGAGGCCTGGAAGAGGTACAAAGAGCTTCTACAACTCTGTCCTGGACATGGCATCGATCTGGAGATGCAAGTGTGTCATTTTTATGAGGGACTGAACCCTCACATGAAGGAGCTGGTTGATGCATCTGCCGGTGGAATACTGATGAAGAAGAGTGGTGCAGAGAGTATGAGGTTGCTGGCTGATATGGCGCTGAATAGCCACCAATGGCCAACTGATAGGCAGCTACCAGTCAAAGCCGTAGAGACAAAGCCTGAATTCGACGTGGTCGCTGAGGTGAAAAAGCTCCGGGAGGAGATTGGAAAATTGGGCACAACACAAGCTGCATCTGTTGCAGAGCCAAGCATGGTCATAGTACCCGTGGAGGCGGACTACATCAACAGGGGTGCAAGCAGTTTGTCTGGAACTGCCGGTCCGGAGGTGAATTACGTTGGCGGTGGTTATCATAATAACTACCGAGGCAATGAAGGGTACCAGTACAACCATGGGCGATCTCACCCTGGTTTTTCATATGCTAACCCTTCTGCTGCAGAACACCCTCCGCCTGGTTTTGATGCAGGTACTGGAGGAGAGATCGTTGAAAGAAAGAAATTCGTGCTAGAGGAGACGCTCGAGAAATTTATCAAGAGCTCGGATAACCGGTTTCGGAAAGTAGAAACCGTGGTGAAGGGAATGGCAAACCATATGCAGCTGATGACGAAACACCTTCAGATGATGGATACGCAATTGAGCCAGATCTCCACCACACTCGGCAATCAACACAAGCCTGGACAGTTGTTGGAATTGTATACATAAAAGCATTATGATTGGTATATTTGGAAACGTTATGTTTGATATACTGGTAATCATTAATGACTTGCAATAAACAACTCCTGTCTGAATTAACAATCATACGATGCGAACAAACACATCCAGTTATCTCGTTGATAGGGAGATCATACGGTGTGTAAGAGATCACAGAAGATCGTATAGATCTTTCGACCTAGCGAGATATAAACAGTTATCACAGCTGAGATAGTTTCTGGTTTGGCTGTCGGTTTAGGCTGCGGCACACAAGTCCATA
>JAPKLW010009663.1:0-12023 GCA_026898455.1 Plectranthus barbatus | reverse complement strand
AGGCTAAAATATTCTAAGTATTGAATCACCAGCTGACCAGTTGTCAGCTGTGTACTGAGTAACCAGCACCAGCTGACCAGTTGCCAGTTGTCAGCTGTGTGTAAGTAGCGTGCAAGAAAACACTTAACATTATTTCCGCTGCGTATCGTATTATTATACTCTGAAAAACCGGGACCAACAAGTGGTATCAGGCGCGGTCGGTCTTTCTAGACTGGTCGTACACTGAGTCGCTTAGGACCGAGATCCAAGTTTCCTTGCACTTTACTCTCTCTGTCTGTTGTTTAGCTCAGGTACGCAAGATGAATATCCCGAAGCTGCTCAACTACAATCCGGACAAGCATGATATATGGCGAAAGAGGTCGTTCATTTAGTTGAAAAGCGTCCATCCGGAGATGAAAGACGTGCTGGAGAAAGGGCCGATCGAGATCACCAAGACACAACACCAGCTAGGAGATCGCCCAGCTGCTGAGATCCCAAAGCCCCCAGAAGAATGGAATGCTGAAGACAGGAGGCGGAATCAGCTGGACTCCGTTGCTCTCGAGATGATCTTATCATCTCTTCCAGATCCGCTGATGGAGGAAGCCCTCCAATTTGACAGCGCCAAGGAAGTCTGGGACTACCTTGATAGTCTCTGTACGGAGACAGATCAGATGAAGCGCAACAAGTTGCAAGTTGCGGTGGACAAATACGAGTCATTCCAGATGCTGACTGGTGAAACCATCAAGGAGATGGAGGCTAGATTCAATGCTATAGTCAGCGAACTGAAGTCCTTGGACAAGGAGTACTCGAATGCAGAGCTTAATGCAAAGATCCTGTCAAAGATGCCCAAGGAGGACTGGTTTGTGAAGACTACATCTCTTAAGGAGAAGGATCTATCCAAGATGACTCCCAAGGAGCTATTTGCTCAGCTCCAAGCACATGAGTGGGATATCCAAATGGTGAACAAAAATGAAGCCATTCGGACCGTTGGATCTCCCAGCATCAAAACACAAGACGAAGCCTACTTCGTCAAGAGGGATTTCAAGTGGAAGCACAAGAAGCCTTTCCACACTGACAGACCTGCTGGGCCGCACAACCCGCAGAAAGAGATCCCATCCCCATCGGGATCTAACTCAAAAGGCAGCGAGAGCTCTATCGCAGACCTTGAGCAACAAATGAAGAGACTGGCTGTTCTTCTGGAGAAAGCCAAGTCGAAACAGGGAGTATCTCTTAGCTCAACTGATGGAAAATTCGTCAAGAGAGCTCCCCGCGCTTGTTATCAATGCCAATCCCCTGATCATCTTAAATTTGAATGTCCACAGGTGGATAAAGATGAGCGGGAAAGGCTGAAGAAGCTCTTTGAAGAGCGTGCATCCAAGGCCGTTGCTAAGGCCATGCTGACAAGGACAGAGGTTCCTGATATACCTGACCATGATGATGGAGAGTATGCGTCAGATGAAGAGTCAGAAGAGGAAGCGCTACTGGCGCTGATGGTAGCTTTCGGAGAGGAAGCACATGAAGAATGTGCTGACAGTGAGGAGGAACAAGCACTTGCTGCTGACGACCAGGTACAATCTGTTCCCTCATTGCACATCATGTCTCCACACATCCTAGACGATGCTGAGTCGCATTTCTCCGACTCAGAGGTTGTCACCATAGATATTCTTCAGGAAGAATTTCTTAAATTTTACGAAATAAAGAATATCTTGGCTAGCGAAAACACCTCGCTAAAAAATCAGATTTCTATTTTGACCAATGAGATTGAAAAATCTAGGTCACTCGGTGTAGAGTTAGCCACTCTGAAAGAAACTCACTCAGATTTGCTCAAAAATTTTGAAATTTTAAAAACTGAGAGAGATACCTTTCAAAAGATTGTCCTTGAGCAAGACAATAAAATAAATCATTTGAATAAAGGATCCAAGAATTTGGAAGAGGCTCTATCCCATTGGAGAAAGCCTACTGATAAATCCGGGTTGGGATTTGAAAAGGTTTTGAGCATAAACCAACCCGAACTCATAGCTAATAAGGGTAAGGGCAAACTGGTAAATACATCAGCACCAGCTGGTAATACCAGTCAGTCCCGTATGGCTAATCAGCACAGGAATAATAAGACCAGATACATAGGTGAGTCATCACGACAAAAACCTCAACTGGCAAAATCCTCTGCTGACAGGACGCCAGCACACCCTAAGACGCAGACTAAGCCGAATAATTCTAAGGCAATGAAGTCAGCGTCAGCTACCAGTGGAATCCGACAGCCAGCACCAGCTGTCAAGGGAATTCACACACAACCTCGTCAGTATGCCAATCACCAGCATACTTACAAGGGATCCAAATCTCAGAGTAACTCTGAGAGAAGGACAATACCTGATAGGAGGAATACCTATCAGAGGCCTGAGTCCAATCACAAATTTTCTCAAAGGGCTGTGAAGGCTAGCCATGGTGGTCCACACTTCCAGAGACCACGAAGGCAACACACACAACCGGAAAAATATTTCCGAAACTCTCAGCGGAAGAATACTTCCAAAGGAGTTACACACACAGCCACACTTTCCCAAACCAAACTCATGCATTACATCAATAGGAAGGGAAAGGCTACTGATGATATCAGCAAGGGTAAAACCAAGCTGAAAATCACTAAAGTCTGGATTCCGAAAGGAATCATTCAGCGATCTAACCCTGCAGGACCCGCAGAAGATCGGGGACCTAAATAAATTCTTTATCTTTCTTGCAGGTACAGGATCATGCAACACAGCTTCAGAGGTCGAGAGAGTGGATCTTAGATAGTGGGTGTTCAGCTCACATGACTGGTGAAGCGGATTTGTTTGCAGATCTTATCAAGGTCAAAGGACCTCCAGTTATTTTCGGTGATAACTCTAAGGGCAGAGTTATTAGCAAGGGCTGCATCGAGAAGGACGATGTCAGAATTATAAATGTATCCCTTGTTACCTCTCTCAAGCACAACCTCCTGAGTATCAGTCAGCTATGCGATAGTGGCTACACAGTTCACTTTGGGAAATCAGAGTGCCAGATCCAGGACGAGAAGACTGGCGAGATCAAGCTGAGAGGTATTCGGAACGGAGGACTATATACCATTGACTGGCAAAGTGGGAAGACAGATTCATGCTTCGTGGCCACAAGTACTATGGAAACTAACTGGCTGTGGCACAAAAGGTTGAGTCATCTGAATTTCAGAACTATCAACTACCTGGCCAAGCATGATCTTGTGGAAGGACTTCCCAAGGGAGGATTCAAGAAGGAAGGAATTTGTAAAGCATGCCAGCAGGGCAAGCAAACTAAGAAGTCCTTCAAGAACCAGTCGCCAGTCTGCCCCAGTACCAGTCAGGTACTCGAGTTGCTACATATGGACCTCTTTGGACCAGTAGCACCTCAAACCATTGGAGGAAGACGTTATTCGCTAGTGGTAGTCGATGACTACTCGCGCTATACCTGGGTAAAGCTTCTCAGAACCAAGGATGAAGTGAAAATCATTCTTCCAGATTTGATTGTCAAAGCACAGAAACAGAGAGAAGCTATGGTAAAGCGGATACGGTCAGACAATGGGACGGAATTCTGCAACAGTCTGCTGATGGATTTTTGCGCGGAAGCCGGCATTAAGCATGAAAGATCTGCACCAAGGCAACCGCAGCAGAATGGACTGGCAGAACGTAGGAACAGGACGCTGAAAGAAGCGGTCCGGTCCATGCTGGCAGAATCCGGCTTAGGACAGAGTTTTTGGGGAGAAGCGTTGGTGACGGCTTGCTATACTCAGAATAGAAGCGGGATCAACGACAGACTCAAGAAAACTCCCTACGAAGTTTATTTTGGTCGTAAGCCTTCTCTAGATCATCTTCGTGCTTTCGGTTCACCATGTTATGTCCATAATAATGGTAAGTCGAAGTTAAATGCTTTTTCGCCTAAGGCTGATGAGGGTGTCCTTGTCGGATATGGACATCCCTCTCACAAGGGCTATAGAGTATTTAACAAGACCACCAAACTTGTGGAAATAACATGCAATGTTGTTTTTGACGAAGCTACTTTAGTGCGCAGGACATTACGACAACTGGCTGAAGATGTTCCTGAGGTCAATGATGTCGTTGATCAGTTGGGCAGGAATTCTGCCAATGCTCAACCAACTGGTTTGACTAGACCTATGACTGGATCATCTTCACAACCAGTATCCTCGGTTGCCCATCAGCAATCCGGGAGGGTCGGTGATGCAATTGACCTTGCTGAGACCTTACACTCAATCTCACTAAGTGGAACTGGCAATAATCCAGGAGAAGACGATGAATCAGCTGGAGTGGATGCACCAGCTGACGATGTAGATATCGCAGAAGGATCAGGTGATCAGTCAGAGAGTGAAGCTGACGAAGAGACTGTTCCGACTGGTGAAGGTCAACCACCAGTTGCAATTGCAGCTCCGACTGGTGAAGTACAGGAAGCACCAGTCATCAGGACAGAAGAACCAACGCCAGCAGATTCTCATCTTCCCAAATGGCTGAGAAATCACCCACCCGATGCTATTCTCGGTGATCCAAAAGTTTCTGTTCAGACTCGACACGGCAGTGCGCTCCTGACTTGTTTTATTTCTCAAGTGGAACCTACTTCCATAGGAGTTGCGCTAGAATCTGCCGATTGGATTAATGCCATGCAAGAAGAGCTTGCGGAATTCACTCGCAACAATGTTTGGGACTTGGTAGAGAGACCATCACATCAGTCAGTGATTGGCACCAAGTGGGTTTTCAAGAACAAGCGAGATGAGGACGGCATTGTAATCAGAAACAAAGCTCGTTTAGTCGCCAAAGGTTACAAGCAGTGTGAAGGCATCGACTTCGACGAGACCTTCGAACCAGTTGCAAGAATGGAGGCGATACGGCTGTTCCTTGCTTATGCAGCGTATCATGGATTCACGGTATTCCAAATGGACGTGAAGAGCGTCTTCTTGAATGGCGAGCTAAAGGAGGAAGTATATGTCGAACAACCTCCAGGCTTTGAAGTAGGCACCAAAGTGTACAAGCTGAGAAAGGCCCTGTATGGATTGAAACAGGCGTCCAGGGCTTGGTACGAGACGCTATCACAGTTCCTAATCAGTAATGGATTTCGGAAAGGGAAAATCGATAGGACTCTCTTCATCATCAAGGATGCTGATGATATGCTAATGGTGCAGATATATGTCGATGACATTATATTCGGGTCAAAGAATATGTCTCTCTGTGAGAAGTTTTCTCAACTGATGCAGAACTCATTCCAGATGAGTATGATGGGCAAATTAACATACTTCCTAGGACTCCAGGTCCAGCAGTCAACTGATGGAATTTTTATTAATCAGAGGAAGTATGCCAAGGACCTAATTCAGAAATATTGCCCAGAGAAGACTAAGGCTCTCAGAATACCGATGAGCACCAGTTGCCAGATCTTTCTTGATGAAGAAGGAGAATCGGTTGATCCTTCCAGCTACAGAGGTATTATTGGATCACTTCTCTATCTGACAGCCAGCAGACCCGACATTTCATACTCAGTCGGAGTGTGTGCCAGATTTCAAGCCAATCCAAAGAAGTCACACATGGAAGCTGCTAGGAGAATAGTGAAATACCTCAAAGGAACTGAATCACTTGGCTTATGGTACCCCAGGAATGATGAGCTTACACTCATTGGGTATTCAGATTCAGATTTTGCTGGATGCCGTATAGATAGAAAAAGTACCAGTGGTACGTGTCAGTTTCTAGGACATAAGCTAATCAGCTGGTTTAGCAAGAAGCAACACTCAGTTGCTACATCTACTACTGAGGCTGAATATGTTGCCGCTGCCAGTTGCTGTGCTCAAATTCTCTGGATCAAGCAACAACTGGAAGATTATGAAGTGGACATTGGTTGTGTACCCATCTATTGCGACAACAGCAGCGCTATGTGCATAACGAAGAATCCGGTTCATCACTCTAGGACCAAGCACATAGATATCCGACATCACTTCATACGTGATCATGTCGAGAAGAAGGATATCAGCGTAGAGTACATCAGAACCGACGATCAACTGGCTGATATTTTCACCAAACCTTTGCCAGAAGCAAGATTCAAGGAGTTGTGCATCAAACTCGGTCTTATGGAGATTGATGCGAGCCCTAGTGTTGAGGAAGAATGAGTCCCAGCTCTCATTCCGTTCTTGATTTTCTGAAGGATGCTGATTAAGACTAAGTCCAAGCTCTTAGTCTTCATGTTTTCTTTAGTGGTGGCTCAAAACCACAGATGGTATCTACTGGCAGAACTTATTCCATAAACAACGAAGGAAATGAGTCCCAGCTCTCATTTCGAAGTTGCCAGCAGTCATGCACCATCAGTCGAAGTAAAATTGGGTCCCAGCTCCCAATTCCAAGCAATGATGAAGAAGTGAAGAGAAGATTATGCGGAATGAATTGAGTCCAAGCTCACAATTCTTTCAATCTATCAAGTTGTCAGCAGACAACTGGTGATATATCAACGACTGGTGAAAATTGAGTCCTAGCTCTCAATTTGTCTAAGTACATGGGAACCAGTTGTGAGTATCAGTTGTCAACTGGTAAGAAGGCCATACTGGCAGGGGGAAGTATGCGACTGGCGTATACTACTGATGACCATGTATACTACTGATGACCAGTTGAGTCCCAGCTCTCAACTGACGTTCTCTTGAAGTCCAAGAGTCGTGCCAGCTGTCGCAGAAATGGCGGGAAAGATTCAAGATTGGTCTTGCGTGTGCATATCTTCGAATTTAATGCGGCATTTATTGCCACATTTAATGCGCACAGTGACTGCGCAGTCAAAAGCAATCTCGCGACCAATCAGCGTGTGCCATGTCAGCTACACGCGCCATCCCACGTCAGCACGACCACGCACGTCGCTACAGGGAATCGTGCCTGCTGATGACCGTCGATCCTAACTTTTGACGAATTCATCTCGTCCATCCATCCCAGCATGGCACCAGTATAAATAGCCTTCATTCATGATCGGAAAAACTCTTATCATTCCTTCAAATTTTTCGAACATATTTTCCGTTCATCTTCCTTAATATTTCCAAACACTTATTCCCTGAAACCATGGCATCTTCTTCCAACCCTGCTGATAAATCATCTTCTTCCACTGAGTCTTTGGACCTAGACTTACCTTTAGCCGAATCTCACATGCCTACCTTCACAGGCATTGTGAAGGAAGAAGACATCGATTATACCTATCCCTTCAACAAACTTGTTCAGTTGAACAAAAAGGCCACCCAACATCTCCTTTCTAACTCCCAGATCAGAGCCGCCCAAGTCCAAAAGGAGAAGATTTTGAACGATAAGTTGGCCGAGAAACACTTCGGCGAGGAGCTCATGGAAATGATCGACCATGAGCAACTCCGACCATACTTGACGGCAACTCCCAGGAACTTCCACCCACATTTGGTCGCCGAGTTCTATGCTCGCGCGGTGATTGCTGACGACAGGAAATCCTTCACCACGTCGGTGTTCGGACACCTGATCACCATCGACGTAGAGTACCTAGCCAACCTCTTTGGGCTGAGGAGTACTGGTGAGGAGGTGGCTACGTATTGCAAGGATGATACGGTGGAGTTCAGGCGGAGGTGGACCGATTGGAAGAAGGAGGGGGTGACTATCTTCAAGACAGGCATGAAGAAGTCAGAGATGGAAGAATACTGGCAGATGGTGTGCGACATTGTGGTGCGCATGCTCCAGTGTGAAGTCGGCTCCTATGCCGAACTAAGCCTGAAGAAATTCTCCATCATGTGCGCGCTGGTGGATGGCGTATATGGTAACTGGGCCGAGTTCATCTTCGGCCGCCTACTGGAGAATGTAGAGAAGAACAGTACGGTGAAGGCTGAAGGCAAGTTTCTTCACGCAGTGTCTTTTGGCCTGCGAATCAGCCATATTCTGGAGGTGGAGATGGGAGACCGTATCGACCGAGGGGAGTAACTGGTCGGGTCCGACTTTATCCCAGCCACCAAGGTCAAACTTCCTGGCCCAGACTACAAGAAGCCTCAACGGCTGAGAGGGAAGACGGCTGTGGACCCTGCTGACGAAGTTTCTGAGGAGGAGTCAGAACCAGTAGATGAGGCCGTGCCAGCTGTGGCTCTTCCGCTGACAGCTGAGGCGAAGGCAGAAATGAAGAGGAAATATGAGGTGGAATCCTCATTTCTCGAGATGGAGCAAGCAGTGACTGGCTCATCAGCTCAGGTGCCAGTCACCAGGACTTCTCCAAGGAAGAAGCCCAAGTTGCACCAGTCCCAGCAGCCCCAGCCAGCTGTAATCTATGCTCCAGAATCAAAGAAGCCATCTATACCAGTCAAGAAGTCCGTCCTTGGACTGACTGAGGAGGAGACAATAGAAAAAATGACCCGAAAAAGAAAAAGAGTCCAAACAAAAGCTCAGAGACTGGTTGAGCAAGCCAAGAGGGATCAACAAGCTTCCATTGTGAGGAAGAAGCAAGCCCAGGCAAGGCTGAAGGCCTTGGCCGACCAGCCAAAGAGGGAGGCTGAGCTGGCAGCCCGCGATGAAGCCTTTGCTAGAGTAAAGGCCGAGCACGAATCCCGTCGTCAGGCGCAGCTGGCGGAGCAAATGCAACAAGTTGCCAAGGGCAAATGGGCTGTTGCCCAGACTTCAAGTGCTGTGCCATCAGCACTAGCTCCGGGCCAGATCCTACCAGAGGAATCCTTTACGCGCCTGTTGGACATGGGATCGGAGGATGTGTTTTCCCTGGTTGAAAGTTATCAACCAGAAGAAGATGTGGTTCAAGTCCCTCCACCCGCGCAAGGGGGTGGTGGAGGTGAATCTGAAGACCCACTGGCCGCGCAAGGGGGTGCCAGTGGAGGAGTTGTTGAGCGGGCGACCACCCCGGAAAAACTGGCGAGTTTCTCTGATGATGTAGAGATGCCAAGGGCCGACGAACCAGCTGCCCCAGCTGAGAAGGACAAAGTTGAAATGGAGACTACTGGTGAGGAGCCAGCTGCCCCAGCTGCGCCAGTCATCATCATTGCCGAAGACGAATCCTCACCAGTGGTACATCACTCCAGGGTGCAAAGGATGGAGCCCAGGGATCTATTCCCTAATTTTGAAGACGTGGCTCGTCATCCTGCCAGTCGTCCACAAATCGCAGAAACATCCACATCTTCTGGACGACCAGCAGCATCCTCACCAGCACCAGCACAACGTGTGAGACCAGAGAGGAGGTCTTACATGTTAGGTATCCAGTTTCATTCTCTAATCGACGAGGATACCTATCGTGCTAGGGTGACAGGGGTTCACAGGTGGGAGAACCGTGGGGATCTTGCGTTTTATAATTCCCGAGTGTCTGAGCCTTCAGCATTCTTCATCATCCCCACCAGCGGTCTCCCTCACCAGTCAATCTATGCTTCCAGAATCCTTGACTGGTGCCTGCCCTTACAACCGATGGAGTATTTCAACTTTTCCATCTATGAGTATGCCGAGAACATCACAGCCGAGGTGGAGAGGGCTGTTGATGAGGAGTTGATCACCAGGTATGTGGACCTGAGTGATGTTCTTGATGAAGAACTCTTTCTGGAGTTCCGGCGCTGGAGGATCTTTGACTGGAGTCAACGCCAGTTAAACGTGGAGAGAAGGCGGTTCTGTATGCCAGGCTTGGGCTTGGGTACTGGCGATCGGAGGAGGCATGGGCCAACAAATTCATGGGCACTGAAGCTCTCGGCCACCATCAGCTGTCGATTAGGCGAATCAAGCGCCGATTGAAGAAGATTGCTCTTTACCGACAACTGACTGGTACTTCAGGCCTTCCTCCATCCAAAATCAAGTTACCTTTCCTCCAGTTCCAGAGCACCAGCCGAGGATATCAGCTCATATACGCTCTCCGCCGCATCAGGGTAATTGTCACTCTCCCCCGGATCCCTCCCTATTTTGCTGTTCTTTTTTATATGGCTGCCAGCGCTCTGCTGGTAGACCACATAGTGGAGGAGGATCCCTCGAGAGGTTGGTGGCTGACCACTGCCGTCCCCCCTGTTCCAATGGTCATGGGCGATCTTGTCCCATATCATATGGATTGGCAGCTGGTGGTTCTCACAGCCCCACCTGTTTTTGTACAAGGCCCGCCAGCACCAGCCGAGGTGCTCGCGGAGGAACCAGCATCAGCTGACGTGCCCGCGGAGGAGCCCGCCCCAGTGCAGGTACCAGCTGCGTCTGCACCAGAGATGGCTGATACCGCACCTGATGCGCCTTCCACTTCCATGGAAGTATCAGCGGAGCCACTCTCTGAAATTCATCCTCCTGCGCAACTTCTTGCTTACATCGACGCCAGGATGGATCAACGCTTCGCCACTTTCCAAGCCGATGTAGCGCAGCAAATGGAGTCCGTCACCGCCGGTGTTGCCACCTTTTTGGCGCGGATCCAAGAGGGGGAAAGGGCGCGAGCACTGGCTGAAGAGGAGAGAGCCAGAATCGTTGAGGAGGAGAGACGCCTTGCAGCTGAAGAGAGGCGAATTGCTGCTGAAGAGAGGCGGAAGAGAGATCAAGAAATGGCCGAACTTACTGAGATCCTGAGGTCTATCACAAGTGCTCGGACTCAGTCACCAGGATCATCTTCCAAGCCATAGTCTAGTCTCTTTATGCTTTTGTAAGTAAATCTGTTAGACTAGTCAGTTATCATTCATTGTACATGTAATTGCTAAATCTCTAATGGAATGTTAACTGACAAGTTGATGACAATCTCTTATTGTCCAACAATTGTCTAAGTTTTACTTACTAGCTGAATTTACACATCCAGTGTAATCAGCACCAGCACTCGTCTTACATGTTAAATTTATTTACATGCTTATTTGCTCTGACTTTAATTTCCATATTTTTAAACAAGCAATATCTTTCCTTGGTTGAGGGGGAAGATTTCTCTTAGTTAGAGTTGATGTTGAGGAAGTAATTTCATGGGTTTAGATCTGATAGGTTTCACTTGTAAAACCCTGAAATCCTTTGTAACTTTCCTCATCAGCTGAGTGCTCGCTGGTTAGGCTTTGATCGCACCAAAAAGGGGGAAATTGTTGGGAAATCTGTCTAAGGTTTCCTCCCCCAGTAGCTTACTTGTTTAGACTATAGTTTTGGTGGATCAAATCCTAAGTCCCACCAGCGTCAGTTGTCTCTACATAGCTCTAGTCTTATATGTAAAGTCCTGTTTAGGTCTATTGAGTTGTAAGTCGCAGCTGATCAAGACTCGTGCTGACACTGTTCACCAGCATGAGAAAAGCTTACCACTGGCTACTGTTCACCAATTGGGAAAGTTTCATCAGCAGGCGGCTGACAAAGACTCGTGAGAAGCGCTTATGACTGGCTACTGTTCACCAGTTGGGAAGGGTTTCATCAGCAGACGGCTGACAAACCTTACCAGGAGAATGCGTGTTCTTACACTATTCACCAGCGGTGATTTCACCAGTCATGGGAGATTCCGAGAAGAATTAACATCCAGACTTTTGGTAGACTTTGATGATGCCAGGGCAAGTCACCAGCAGAGACTGCCAGCACGAGATCACCAGTATGATCTACCAGTCAGATGATACCAGCAGAATCCCAGATTCTCTCTCCCCGCGTAGTAGAGACAAAAAGAAGATTCTCTGAGGAATCGACTGACAAAGGATGACTTTAAGGAAGGATAACTTAAAGTCTATCAGTCACAAGACGCCAGTCTTATTCCTCGGACTGACAGAAAGAGCCGTTCTGACACAAAGAGATCTGTGTCAGATAAAGCGGTCAAAGGTATGGCTCCTTTCCGGAAAAACATACCTGCCGCCGTCAGAAGGACATCCGAGGTCTGACACCTTTCCAGATGCATCCAAACGGCTAGAAAGTTTGAATCGGTTCCTGCGGCTATAAATACGTCGCAACCACCAACATTCAAACATTAGATTCCACGAGCGATTGATTCCACGATTCTACTCATCTGCTCAACCACCGAAAGAACTGAAATTATTGCAAAGACGCATAAAGTACTTTCGAGGCTTTTCATAAAGCTTTTCGTGTGTTGATTTATCAAACACGAGACTTCAAGCTTTAAGCTTGTAA
>JAPKLW010009662.1:0-12027 GCA_026898455.1 Plectranthus barbatus | reverse complement strand
ACACATTTTCCGCTGCCAAGTTATACCCTGATAATCCGGGACCAACAAGTGGTATCAGAGCGGACGGTTCTTATAGACCGTTCGTATCTGAGTCGCTTAGGACCGTGATCCACGTTTCCTTGCGCTCTCTTCTTTTTGCTTGTCTGTTTGATTAGCTCAGGTACATCAAGATGAATATTCCGAAGCTACTCGACTACAAGTCTGTGAAGCATGATACATGGCGGAAGAGGACTCTTATCTCTCTAAAGAGCATTCATCCAGAGATGAAAGATGTGCTAGAGACAGGGCCGATTGAGATCACCAAGATTCAGCACCAGCTAGGAGATCGTCCAGCTGCCGTGATCCCAAAGCCCCAAGACGAATGGAATGCTGAGGACAGGAAGCGGAATCAGTTGGATTCCATTGCTCATGAACTGATCCTGGCATGTCTTCCAGAGTCATTGATGGAGGATGCACTCCAGTTCAACAATGCCAAGGGAGTATGGGATTATCTTGATAGTCTAGGTCAAGAAACTGATCAAATGAAACGCAACAAATTGCAGGTTGCGGTGGACAAGTATGAGTCCTTCCAGATGCTGCCTGGAGAAACCATCAAGGAGATGGAGGCGAGATTCAACGCCATCGTCAGCGAGCTAAAGTCCCTGGACAGGAAGTATTCAAATGAAGATCTTAATGCCAAGATCCTGTCCAAGATGCCCAAGGAGGACTGGTTCGTGAAGACCACAGCTCTGAAGGAGAAGGACCTGTCCAAGATGACTCCCAATGAGTTATTTGCTCAGTTGCAGGCACACGAGTGGGACATCCAGATGGTGAACAAGAATGAGGCCATCCGGAACATCGGATCCCCCAGCATCAAAGCTCAAGACGAAGCTTATTTCGTCAAGAAGGACTTCAAGTGGAAGCACAAGAAGCCCCTCCATGCTGACAGATCTGCTGCCCAGCACAACCAGCCGAAAGAGATCCCAGTCACATCGGGATCTAACTCAAAAGACGGCGAGAGCTCTATCGCAGATCTTGAGCAACAGATGAAACGACTGGCTTTCCTTCTGGAGAAAGCCAAGTCAAAGCAGGGAGTATCTCTGAGCTCAACTGACAGAAAATTCGTCAAGAGAGCTCCCCGTGCTTGCTACCAGTGCCAATCCCCTGATCATTTAAAGTTTGAATGTCCACAGGTGGACAAAAATGAGCGGGAAAGGCTAAAGAAGCTCTTTGAAGAGCGCGCCTCCAAGGCCGTTGCCAAGGCTATGCTGACCAGGACTGAGGTGCCTGACATACCCGACCATGATGATGGGGAGTATGCGTCAGACGAGGAGTCAGAAGAGGAAGCTCTATTGGCACTTATGGCAGCTTTTGGGGAGGAGTCAGCTGAAGGAAGTGCTGACAGTGAAGAGGCACTTGCAGCTGATGATCAGGTACAATCATCAGCTTCCCCAATGCATATCATGCCTTCTATTTGTTTAGACGATTCTGAGTCGCATTGCTCCGACTCAGAAGCTGTCACCATAGACATTCTTCAAAAAGAATTTTTAAAATTTTATGAAATAAAGAATGTCTTGGCTGGCGAAAATGCTTCGCTGAAAGATCAAATTTCTATTTTGACCAAGGAGATTGAAAAATCGAGGTCAGTCAGTGAAGAGCTAGCCACTTTGAAAAAGAATCACTTTGAGTTGCTCCAAGATTTTCAAATTACAAAAACTGAGCGAGATAATTTTCACGATCTCGTTCTGGAGCAAGAAAATAGAATAAATTTTTTGAATAAAGGCTCAAAGGATTTGGAAAAGGCTCTATCTCATTGGAGAAAGCCTTCTGATAAGTCCGGGTTGGGATTTACAAAAGATTTGAGCATAAATCAGCCCGAACGAATCAGTACTGGTAAGGGTAAGGGCAAACTGGTAAATGCATCAGCACCAGCTGGTAATACCAGTCAGTCCCGTGTGGCTGATCAGCATAGGAACCATAAGTCCAGATACATAGGTGAGTCATCAAGACAAAATCCTCAACTGGCAAGATCCTCTGCTGACAGGACGCCAGCATACCCGAAGACGCAGACTAAGCCGAAACATTCTAAGGCAAGGAAGTCAGCGTCAGCTGCCAGTGGAATCCGACAGCCAGCACCAGCTGTCCAGAGATTCCACGCCCAACCTTACAAGTATGCCAGTTGCCAGCATGCTTACAAGGGATCCAAATCTCAGCGGAATACTGAGAGAAGGATATTTCCCGATAGGAGGAACACCTATCGGAGGCCTGAGCCCAATCAAAATCTTTTCTCAAGGGCTGGGAAGGCTATTCATCGTGGTCCACAATTCCAGAGACCACAAAGGCAACACATGCGGTCGGAAAGAAATTTCCGACACCCTCAGAGGAAGAATACTTCCAGAGGAACCGCACACACAGCCACACCTTCCAAAAACAAATCCATGCATTATTTTAAAAGGAAGGGAAAGGCCACAAGTGATGTCAGCAAGGCTAACACCGAGCTGAAGATTACTCAAGTCTGGATTCCAAAAGGAATGATCCAGAGATCTAACCCTGCAGGACCCGCTGACGATCGGGGACCTAAATAATTTCATTTTCTTGCAGGAACAGGATCATGCAACACAGCTTCAGAGATCGAGCGAGTGGATCATAGATAGTGGTTGCTCGGCTCATATGACTGGTGAGGAGTTTCTATTTTCTGAGCTCACCAAGGTCAGAGGACCTCCAGTTATTTTTGGTGATAACTCCAAGGGCAGAGTTATTAGCAAGGGCTGCATCGAGAAGGATGATGTCAGAATTGTGAATGTATCCCTTGTCACCAATCTGAAGCACAACCTCCTGAGCATCAGTCAGCTGTGCGACAATGGTTATACCATTGTGTTTGACAAATCAGGGTGCCAGATCAAGAATGAAGAGTCTGGCGAGACCAAGCTGAAAGGTGTCAGGAAAGGAGGTCTCTATGTTGTTGACTGGCAAAGCGGGAAGACTGATACATGCTTTGTAGCCACCAGTTCCATGGAAACTAACTGGCTGTGGCACAAAAGGTTAAGTCATCTAAATTTCAAAACTATTAATTATCTAACCAAGCATGATCTTGTAGATGGTCTTCCCAAGGGCGGGTTCAAGAAGGAAGGAATTTGCAAAGCTTGCCAGCAAGGCAAACAAACTAGGAAGTCCTTCAAGAACCAGTCGCCAGTCTGCCCCAGTACCAGTCAGGTACTCGAGTTGTTACACATGGACCTGTTTGGACCAGTAACACCGCAAACCATTGGAGGAAGACGATACTCGCTGGTGGTAGTCGATGACTACTCGCGCTATACCTGGGTAAAGCTTCTCAGAACCAAGGATGAGGTGAAGATCATTCTTCCAGAATTGATCATCCAAGCTCAGAAACAGAGAGAAGCTGTGGTAAAGCGAATTCGATCAGACAATGGGACTGAATTCTGCAACAGTCTGCTGATGGATTTTTGCGCGGAGGCCGGGATCAAACATGAGAGATCTACACCAAGGCAACCGCAGCAGAATGGACTGGCAGAACGTAGGAACAGGATGCTGAAAGAAGCGGTCCGGTCCATGCTGGCTGAGTCCGGCTTGGGACAGAGATTCTGGGGAGAAGCGTTGGTGACTGCTTGCTACACTCAGAATAGAAGCGGGATCAACGACAGACTCCAGAAAACTCCCTACGAAGTGTATTTTGGTCGTAAGCCTTCTATAGCTCATCTTCGTGCATTCGGTTCACCATGTTATATCCATAATAATGGGAAGTAGAAGTTAAATGCTTTCTCGCCTAAGGCTGATGAGGGTGTGTTTGTCGGATATGGACATCCCTCTCACAAGGGCTATAGAGTATTTAACAAGACTACCCAGCTTGTGGAAATAACATGCAATGTTGTTTTTGATGAAGCTACTTTAGTGCGCAGGACCTTACGCCAACTGGCTGAAGATGTTCCTGAGGTCGAGGATGTCAGCGACCAGTTGGGCAGGAATTCTTCCGATGCTCAACCAACTGGTTCGACTAGACCTATGACTGGATCATCTTCACAACCAGTTACCTCAGGTGCCCATCAGCAACCTGAGAGGGTCGGTGATGCAAATGACCTTGCTGAGACCTTACACTCAATCTCCCTGAGTGGATCTATCAAAAATCAAGGGGGAATTCTGACTGGAATCTTTGAGCCAGAAGACAACGATGAACCAGCTGGAATGGAGATACCAGCTGATACTGACAACGTTGGTGAAGGTTCGGGAAATCAGTCAGACAGTGGAGCTGAGGAAGATGTTCCGACTGGCGAAGGTCAACCACCAGTTGAAATTCCAGTTCCGACTGGTGAAGGTCAACTGCCAGTTGCAGTTCCAGCTCCGACTGGTGAAAATGTGGAAGCACCAGTTATCAGGACAGAAGAACCTATTTCACAGCCGGCACCAGCAGTCGCTGGTCCTCCCAGATGGCTGATGGATCACCCAACTGATGCTATTCTCGGTGATCCGGAAGGTTCTGTCCAGACTCGACACGGCAGTGCGCTCCTAAGTTGTTTTATTTCTCAAATGGAACCTACTTCCATAGGAGTTGCGCTAGAATCCGCTGATTGGATTAATGCCATGCAAGAGGAGCTTGCTGAATTCACTCGCAATAATGTTTGGGACTTGGTGGAGAGACCATCACATCAGTCAGTGATTGGCACCAAGTGGGTTTTCAAGAACAAGCGAGATGAGAATGGCACCGTGGTCAGAAATAAAGCTCGTTTAGTTGCCAAAGGTTACAGGCAGTGTGAAGGGATCGATTTCGATGAGACCTTCGCACCAGTTGCCAGAATGGAGGCGATACGGCTGTTCCTTGCGTATGCAGCGTATCACGGCTTCACAGTATTCCAGATGGATGTGAAGAGCGCCTTCTTGAATGGCGAGCTAAAAGAGGAGGTTTATGTTGAGCAACCTCCAGGCTTTGAAGTTGGCACCAAGGTGTACAAGCTGAGAAAGGCCCTGTATGGATTGAAACAGGCGCCCAGGGCTTGGTACGAAACGCTGTCACAATTCCTTATCAGCAATGGATTTCGGAAAGGGAAGATTGATAGAACTCTCTTCCTTCTCAAGGATGGAGGTGACATGCTGATGGTGCAGATCTATGTTGATGACATCATATTCGGATCAAGGAATATTACTCTCTGCGAGAAGTTTTCTCAACTGATGCAGACATCATTTCAGATGAACATGATGGACAAGTTAACATACTTTCTCGGACTCCAGGTCCAGCAGTCAGCTGATGGAATCTTTATCAGCCAGCGAAAGTATACGAAGGAGTTAATTCAGAAGTATTGCCCAGAGAAAACTAAGTCCCTCAGAATACCTATGAGCACCAGTTGTCAAATATTTCTTGATGAGCAAGGTGAATCAGTTGATCCTACAATCTACCGAGGAATCATTGGATCACTTCTCTATCTCACAGCAAGCAGACCCGATATCTCGTACTCAGTCGGAGTGTGTGCCAGATTTCAAGCCAATCCGAAAAAGTCACACATGGAAGCTGCAAAGAGGATAGTGAAATATATGAAGGGGACTGAATCTCTTGGAATATGGTATCCCAGAAATGATGAACTTACACTCATTGGATATTCAGATTCAGACTTTGCTGGATGCCGTATAGATCGAAAGAGTACCAGTGGTACGTGTCAGTTTCTAGGACACAAGCTAATCAGTTGGTTTAGCAAGAAGCAGCACTCAGTTGCTACATCTACCACTGAAGCTGAATATGTTGCCGCTGCCAGTTGCTGTGCTCAAATTCTTTGGATCAAGCAATAACTGGAGGACTATGAAGTGGACACTGGCTGTGTTCCAATCTATTGCGACAACAACAGCGCTATGTGCATCACGAAGAATCCGGTTCACCATTCTAGAACCAAGCACATAGATATTCGACATCACTTCATACGTGATCATGTCGAGAAGAAGGATGTCAGCGTGGACTACATCAGAACCGAAGATCAATTGGCTGACATCTTCACCAAGCCACTACCAGAAGCAAGATTCAAGGAGTTGTGCATCAAACTCGGTCTTCTAGAGATTGATGCGAGCCCAAGTGTTGAGGAAGAATGAGTCCCAGCTCTCATTATGTTCTTGGTCTTCAGGAGGATGCTGATTACGACTAAGTTCAAGCTCTTAGTTGTTTTCATTCAAGTGGTATCACTGATGGTTACTACTGGCGGAACTTATCCCTTAATTGTCTAAGGAAATGAGTCCCAGCTCTCATTTCAATTTGCCAGCACAAACCATCAGTTCAAGCGAAATTGGGTCCCAGTTCCCAATTTCAAGCGATGATAAGAAGTGGATTTCTTGAAAGAGAAGATGACGCGGAATAAAATTAAGTCCAAGCTCTCAATTTTCTTATCCTTCGAGTTGTCAGCAGACAACTGGCGATTTCCTACGACTGACTCGGGTGCCAGTCGTAAGTACCAGTTGTCAACTGGTAAGGAGGCCACGCTGACAGGGGGAAGTATTCAACTGGCATATAACTGTTGACCAGTTTTACTTCTGATGACCAGTTGAGTCCCAGCTGTATCAGAAAAGGCGGGATTGTTCAAATCCGACTTGCGTGTACAGCCCTCAGAATTTAATGCGGCATTTAATGCCACATTTAATGCGCACAGTGACTGCGCAGTCTGACGTTTGGGTGCCACCAATCGCTGCGTGCCACGTCAGCCCCACGGCGTAGCCCACGTCAGCACGACCGCGCACGTCGCACAGGGAACCGGGCCTGCTGATGACCGTCGATCCTCGCTTGCTAAGCGCTGATTTTGGACGTCTGATCCTGCATGGCCCCAAGTATAAATACCCGATCACTTCCTTCGGGTTAACCTTTATGTTTCCCTACTTTCAGAACCCTACCTTCAAATTCTCTCATCTTCCCTTGAGATTTTCTGAAACTTGAACATTTTCTGAAGTCATGGCATCATCTTCTCAACCTCCAGCTGATAACCCTCCATCTACACCGACATCATCCCAGCCTGGTTCGCCAGACCTACCCCTCGCTGAAGCCCATATGCCGACATATACTGGCATAGTGAAGATTGAAGATGTGGATTACACATATCCGTTTGCCCGACTGGTTCAGTTGAACAGACCGGCGACCAGGGGACAGCTCTCAAACGCGCAGGTCAGGGCTGCTCAGGTCCAGAAAGAGAAAATATTGAATGCAAAATTGGCCCTGAAAAATTACGGGGAGGAGCTGATGGAGATGATTGACCGTGAAGAGCTCCGACAGTACCTGACGGCGACACCCCAAACCTTTCATCCACACATGGTAGCCGAGTTCTACGCTCGGGCCGTGATAGCTGACGACAGGAAGTCTTTCACAACTTCCGTTTTTGGTCACCTGATCACCGTCACTGCGGAATACCTCGCCGATCTTTTCGGACTGAGGAATGAAGGAGAAGATGTGGCCACGTATCTTCAGGATGATACGGCGGAATTCCGGAGGAGGTGGGCGCAGTGGAAAAGGCCAGAAGTCACTGCCTTCAGGACTGGCATGAAAGAGTCCGAGATGGAGGAGTACTGGCAGATGGTGTGCGACATTGTAGTTCGCATGCTACAATGTGAAGTCGGCTCGTACGCCGAGTTGAGCCTGCGGAAGTTCTCCGTGATGTGTGCCCTGGTGGATGGGATTCAGGGCAACTGGGCCGAATTTTTCTTTGGCCGGTTGCTGGAGAATGTGGCGCGGAATATCATCGTGCCAACGGAAGGGAGATTTGCCCACGCCGTATCTTTCGGGCTGAGGATCAGCCACATACTGGAGATGGAGTTAGGTGATGGCGTGGATCAGGGGGAACAACTGGTTGGTTCCGACTTCATACCAGCCACGAAGGCGAAGTTGCCCCACCCAGATTACAAGAAGCCACGAAGGCTGAAAGGGAAGTCAGCAGTGGACCCTGCTGAGGTCGTTTCTGAGGAGGACTCAGAAGACCTGGGAGAGCAAGTCCCAGCTGTGGCTCTCCCACTGACTGATGAGGCAAGAGCTCAGTTGAAGAGGAAGCTGGAGACAGAGTCTCTTTTCGAGACTATGGAAGGCGCGGTGGCTGAGGCGACTGGTATCCACCCACGGGACGTACAACTGGTACCAGTCACCAAGAAGCCATCCCACAAGAAGCTTAAGACCTCCCAGCACCAGCAGCCACCATCAGCTGTTGCATATGACCCTGAGTCTGGGAAGATCTCCATCCCAGTCAAGAAGTCCGTCTTGGGACTGACTGAGGAGGAGACCCTCGAAAGGATGACTCGCAAGAGGAAGCGCATCCAGACCAGAGCTCAGAAGCTGGTGGAGCAGGCGAAGAAGGAGCAGCAAGCCTCCGTAGTCAGGAAGAAGCAAGCCCAGGCACGGCTGAAGGCCTTGGCCGACCAGCAGAAGAGAGAGGCGGAGCTGGCAGCCAGGGATGAGCGGTTTGCCAAAATCAAGGCCGAGACAGAGGCCAGGCGCCAGGCAGAGCTGACAGAACAGATGAAACTGGCGGCCAAGGGCAAAGGAAAAGCACTCGCAATCTCAAGTGCCGGCCGACCAGCACCAGCCCCACCAGGCGAGCTCCTACCTGAAGAAACATTTGAACAACTGCTGGTGATGGGTGCTGACGAAGACATAATGTCTATCGTGGACCAGTACCAGGAGAAAGAGGAAGCTACTGGTGGAGGTGAGGACGTCCCACTGGCTGCGCAAGGGGAAGCCAGTGGAGGAGCTGCGGAAGACCCACTGGCCGCGCAAGGGGGTGCCAGTGGAGGAGTAGAAGAGCGGGCGACCACCCCGGTACAACTGGCGAGCTTCTCGGATGTCAGTTCTGAATCCGAGGATGAAGAGGAACCAAGGGCTGAGGAGCCAGAGCAGGAGCCAGCTGCGGAGGTGGTTCATCATTCAATGGTGCAGAGGATGGAGCCAAGGGATCTGTTCCCAGATATTGATGATAAGGCTCATCATCCTGCCAGTCGCCCCCGATCTACAGATGCTTCGACATCAACTTCCGGGCGACCAGCAGCATTCTCTACATCACCAGTTAGGCGTGCTCGAACTGAAAGGCGCCCTTATATGCTCTGCATCCAAGAGCATCAACTGGTTGATGAGGATACTTTCCAGGCACGAGTGACAGGGGTGCACCGGTGGGAGCAGCGCGGGGAGATGGCTTTTTATAACTCAAGAGTGCCAGAGCCATCTGCATTCAACATCATACCCTTCAGCGGACTCCCACACCAGTCGGTCTATGCCTCCAGAATCACTGACTGGTGCCTGCCCCTGCAGCCAATGGAATATTACAACTCCACTCTCTATGAGTATGCTGAGAACATCACGGTGGAGGTGGAAAATGCCGTCAATGACGAGATGATATCCAGCTACCGTAGACTCTGGAGGGTGGATCCGGAACTATGTCTGGAGTTCCGGAGATGGCGGATTTTTGATATATGCCAGCGCCTGCTGACTGTGGAGAAGCGGGCGGTTCTCTATGCCAGGCTGGGTCTTGGCTACTGGAGAGCGGAGGAGGAGTGGGCTAATGCTTTCATGGGCACTGATCCTGAGTACCCCCAGCAGCTGTCTACAAGGAGGATCCAGCGCCGCTTGCTGAAGATTGCAGAATATAGGCAGCTGACTGGAAGCTCCGGCCTCCCGCCACAGAAAAAGGTCAAGTTACCTTTCCTCCAGTTCCGAGTCACCAGTCGGGGGTACCAGCTGACGTACGCGCTCCGACGCCTCAACGTGCTGGTTACCCTCCCGAGGATCCCTCCCTACCATGCTATCCTGTTCGACATGGCTGCCTGCGCCTTGCTGGTAGACCATTTTGTGGAGGAGGATCCTTCTAGTGGTTTGTGGCTGACCCTTGCCGTCCCTCCTGTTCCTATTGTCTCGGGCGATCTCGTCCCTGATCATATGGACTGGCAAGTGGTGGATTTCACAGCCCCACCCGTTTTTGACGAAGTCCAGCCAGCTCCAGCTGGGGTGCCAGTAGCAGAGCCAGCAGCTGCTGTATCAGCCGAGGAGTCAGCAGCAGCTGATGAACCAGTCTTGGAGCCAGCAGCAGCACCAGCGGAGGAGCCAGCCCCGATGGAAATATCAACTGCATCTGAACCAGCAGCGGCTCCTTCCGCAACTGATGTCCCTTCCTCTTCCATTGAAGTGTCAGCACAGCCAATCTTCGAGATCCATCCCCCTGCGCAGCTGCTTGCAATCATTGATGCCAGGATGGACCAGCGCTTCACCAGCTTCCGAACCGAGATGACTCAACAAATGGAGTCATTCACCGCTGGAGTGTCCTCCTTTTTGGCGCGGATCCAAGAGGGGGAAAGTGCGCGAGCACGTGCTGAGGCTGAGAGAGCCCGTCTTGCTGAAGAGGAGAGGAGGATAGCTGCTGAGGAAAGGGAGAAGAGCAGACAAGATATGGCAGTGCTCACTGAGATCCTGAGGTCCTTAACCAGCAGAACTCAATCACCAGGATTATCTTCTCAGCCATAGTCTAGCTTCTTCATTTTGTTGTAAGTATCTGTATCTCTAGACTAGTCAGTTTTCTATCCTGTACTTGTAACTGCAAACATATTAATGGATTGATTACTGACAAGTTGATGACAATTCCTCATTGTCCAACAAATTGTCTAAGTATTTACTTACCAGCTGAACTTACACTTCCAGTGTAATCAGCACCAGCACTCGTATCACACACTTTAAATCTTTTTGCTCTGATCTCAATTCTCATATTTTAAACGAGCAATATCCCTCTTTGGTTGAGGGGGAAGATTTTAGTTAGAGCTGATGTGAGGAAGTGGTTTCATGGGTTTAGATCTGATAGGTTTATTATGTAAAACCCTGAAATAATTTGTAACTTTCCTCATCAGCTGAGTGCTCGCTGGTTAGGCTTTGATCGCACCAAAAAGGGGGAAATTGTTGGGAAATTTGGCTAAGTTTCCTCTCCCCAGTAGCTACTTGTTTAGATTCTAGTTTGGTGTTTTGGTGGATCAAATCCTAAGTCCTACCAGCGTCAGTTGTCTCTAGATAGCTCTAGATCTCAAATGTAAAGTCCTGTTTAGGTCTTTTGAGTTGTAAGTCGCAGCTGATCAAGACTCATGCTGGCTACTGTTCACCAGCATGAGATGTACTTACCAGTTGAGAGAAGTCTCACCAGCAAGCGACTGACAAGACTCGTGCTGACACTGTTCACCAGCATGAGAAGAGCTAATGACTGGGTACTGTTCACCAGTTGGGAAGGATTTCACCAGCAGGCGGCTGACAAATCCTACCAGCAGAATAGGTGTTCTCACTGACACTGTTCACCAGCGGTGAAGCCACCAGTCATGGGAGATTCCAAGAGTTAACATCAGACATATTGGTAGACTTAGATTGTGCCAGCGCAAGTCACCAGCAGAGACTGCCAGCACAAGATCACCAGAATGTTCTACCAGTCGGATGTTACCAGCAGAATTCAAGATTCGCTCTCCCTGAGTCTTAGAGACAAAAAGAAGATTCGTCTGAGGAATAAACTGACAAAGTATGATTTTTAAGAGAGGATACCTTAAAGTCTATCAGTTCAAGTCACCAGTTCCGATTCCTCGTACTGACGAATAGTGTCGTTCTGACATAAAGAGATCAATGTCAGATAAAGTGGACAAAAGCATGGCGCTTTCCGGAAATTCCTACCTGCCGCCGTCAGAAGGACATGCGACGACAGAGACCTTTTCCGGATGAGTCCAAACGGCTAGAAATTTGAATGGGATCCTGCGTCTATAAATAGGTCGGAGCTACCAACATTTAAGACGCTTGCTTCCAACATTCAATACTCTTGACCTACCGAAAGACTCAGAATTTATTACGCACAAGCAAGCAAGCAAATCTTTCGAGGCCTTTCTAAAGGCTATCCGTGTGTTGATTTATTCAAACACGAGACTTCAAGCTTCCAGCTTGTAAGTTATTGATCTCTTTGGTGTTCTTTCTCTTCCAATGAAGTTCACAGCAGCTCTTGTGCCAGCCAGCACCTGAGTTATTACGGGCTTTTTGCCGTATTGAGAAGACACGTTCTTGGGAGAACTAAACACCCA
>JAPKLW010009661.1:0-12028 GCA_026898455.1 Plectranthus barbatus | reverse complement strand
TGGTACAAAATTTTGAATATTCGCAAACTAAAACATGGTTTCAAAACTTGATTTTTATGGTTGAAACATGTTTCTGGATGTATAAAATTAAGTGTTTAGGGTTTCCTATGTTGTAATTAGTTAAGAATAGACAAAAAATTACTAGCTCGAAATTGCACGAAAATTCACCGGTACAAAATTTAGAAAATTCGTAAACTGAAAAACTATTTTAAAAGTTGTTTTTTATGGTGAAAACATGTTTCAAGATGTATAAAAGTAAGTTTTTAGGGTTTTTGTTGTTGTAATTAGTTCAGAATTGTAAAAAAATGACTAGCTCGAAATTGCACGAAAATTCACCGGTACAAAATTTTGATAATTCACAAACAAAAAAACTATTTCAAAAGTTGATTTTTATGGTGGAAACATGTTTCTAGATAATTAAAAGTAATTTGTTTATGGTTTCCATTATTGTAATTAGTTCTAAATTCTCACAAAATAACTAGCTCGAAATTGCACGAAAATTCACCGTTACAAAATTTTGAAAATTCGGAAACTAAAAAACTGTTTCAAAAGTTAATTTTTATGGTGGAAACACGTTTCCTGATGTATAAAAGTAAGTGTTTAGGGTTTCCTATGTTGTAATTAGTTCAGAATTGTCAATAAATAACTAGCTCGAAATTGCACGAAAATTCAACGTTACAAAATTTTGAAAATTCGCAAACTAAAAAACTTTTTCAAAAGTTGATTTTTTAGGTGGAAACTTGCTTCTAGATGTATAGAAGTAAGTGTTTATGGTATCTGTTGTTATAATTAGTTAAAAATTGTCATAATATGACTAGCTCGTAATTGCACAATAATTCACTGGTACAAAATTTTGAATATTCGCAAACTAAAACATGGTTTCAAAACTTGATTTTTATGGTTGAAACATATTTCTAGATGTATAAAATTAAGTGTTTAGGGTTTCCTATGTTGTAATTCATTCAGAATTGACAAAACTGACTAGCTCGAAATTGCACGAAATTTCACCCGTACAAAATTTTGAAAATTCGGAAACTAAAAAACTTTTTCGAAAGTTGATTTTTATGGTGGAAACACGTTTCCAGATGTATAAAAGTAAGTGTTTAGGGTTTCCTATGTTGTAATTAGTTCAGAATTGTCAATAAATAACTAGCTCGAAATTGCACGAAAATTCAACGTTACAAAATTTTGAAAATTCGCAAACTAAAAAACTTTTTCAAAAGTTGATTTTTTAGGTGGAAACATGTTTCTAGATGTATAAAAGTAAGTGTTTGGGGTTTCTGTTGTTATAATTAGTTAAAAATTGTCATAATATGACTAGCTCGAAATTGCACAATAATTCACTGGTACAAAATTTTGAATATTCGCAAACTAAAACATGGTTTCAAAACTTGATTTTTATGGTTGAAACATATTTCTAGATGTATAAAATTAAGTGTTTAGGGTTTCCTATGTTGTAATTCGTTCAGAATTGACAAAACTGACTAGCTCGAAATTGCACGAAATTTCACCCGTACAAAATTTAGAAAATTCGTAAACTAAAAAACTATTTCAAAAGTAGATTTTATTGGTGAAAACATGTTTCAAGATGTATAAAAGTAAGTGTTTAGGGTTTTTGTTGTTGTAATTCGTTCAGAATTGTAAAAAAATGACTATCTCGAAATTGCACGAAAATTCACCTGTACAAAATTTTGAAAATTCGCAAGCTTAAAAATTGTTTCAAAAGTTGATTTTTATGGTGGAAACATGTTTCTATATCTATGAAAGTAAGTGTTTAGGGTTTCCGTTGTTGTAATTAGATCAGAATTGTAAGAAATGACTAGGTCGAAATTGCACGAAAACTCACCGGTACAAAATTTATAAAATTCGCAAACTAAAAAACTATTTAAAAAGTTGATTTTTATTGTGGAAACATGTTTCTAGATGTGTTAATATAAGTGTTTAGGGTTTCCTATGATGTAATTAGTTCAGAATAGACAAAAAATGACTAGCTCGAAATTGCACGAAAATTCACCGGTACAAAATTTAGAAAATTCGTAAACTAAAAATACTATTTCAAAAGTTAATTTTTTGTGTGAAAACATGTTTCAAGATGTATAAAAGTAAAAGTTGTAATTCTCTGGTTCCTGCCATGTGAGCTGAGCATTCGCTGTCCATGATCAACTCATTTCATTCCTTCGATACTCGTTCCTGCATTCACAAGAAATATTGAGCTTAAATTTTGATTCCACTATATTTTGATGTTTAAAACTATGTCTTTACTTATTATACATGTTTAGAAACCATTTTGTGTTGTTAGAAATCGATTGGACGAGCCAGGATAACCGTTTGAGCCAAAAACAACATTTTCCGCTGAAGCCTTTTAGCCTCTGTTTTGGTCGATGCGGCTGTGTCGATCAACATGGAAGCATGTCGATTGACATAAAGCCGCCATTTTTTCTTTTTCAATCAACCATCCAATTCGATAGTGATCCTTCATATCGGTCGACACATTGTGTGTCGATCGACAAAAACATGTATCGGTTGATGCAAGTCATTTGGTCGACACATTTTCCATTTTGGTCGACACAATTTCAACTTTGAATAAAATATTCATATCAGTTGACACGAGTTACATATCGGTCGACACTTACATATCGATCGACATCTGTTCACTTTGGTCGATATGACCATGTCGATCGACACAGATCACATTTTCAAATTTCTTGTTTCTTTCTTTGATCAATTCGATCTATCTTTTATATCGTTCAACACCCTCATATCGATCTACACAGAGAGTTGTTCTTTTCTTTCTTGCTCTCTTTAAAACCTTTGTATTCGAACCAACTTCGATTGTTTGATCCGATCATTCCTTATCTAACTTTTTCTTGAAACAACTTGATGACTTCTCATACTCTTAAGCAAATGTATGATAATTCATAATTAATTATGAAGTTTCTTTCAAATATAATCCTCAAATTGATGCTAAGTAATTTGATGAAGTGTAGTGTTTGTTCAGTTAAGTTGATCAATTAACTTCACTTCTTAAATAATGCTCGATATTGAAACGCGAGTTGTTCGATTAATGTTTAACATCCTTGTTCGCCAAACTAAATTGATGAATCATTCTTTCATGTTGTTATCCGATGACTTAGATTTGAAAAGTCCATGAATGATTAAGAGTCTAGAATTATTTGATGTGTCAGATTATAGATAATCTATTATCCCTTGAGAATTTACTCGTATTCCTTATATCATGGGAAATGGCAAGGGAAAGACTGTCAGCTAGAGAAATCAACTGTTACCGCACCGAACTAAGGTGGGCTTTTTCGTACCCCTCAATCGTGGGCCAAAATAAAATCAAAATGATGTTTTCTTTTCAAAGCAATCAAGCATGACATGAAATGTTTTGGTTTCAACTGTTTTGTCATTGCCTATTTGTCCTCTCTGTGGGGGAACCCCACTTAGAGAAGAACATCAAACGTATTCAACGTGGATGTTGACTCTGTGTATTACGAGTCTGTAATGATCGTGCCCTGGTAGTGAAAAAGATACCATGGGTTAGTGCATTGTGATGCTGACATGTTAGGGGTTGCGCGCTACTCGGACAAGCATCGTGACTGTGGTAGGAGACCACCTCCCAGTCACATGATATTGCATATAGTCTAAATATGTAAAAGAGCATGCATGAATTGTCATAAAATGTTTTGGTGCCACCTAAAACTCCATGTGCAACCTGATGAAAAAGGCATGACAAAATTATATATGTATGTTTCAGACATGTGTTCACTAAGTACAATTTGTACTTAGCCCCTTGCATTATATCAAAAATGCACAGGTTAAAAGAAGATTTGAAGCAGAGTACGAGGTAGCAGATGGAGAGGAGCTGAAGACCCTCTTTTGTAATAGTTAGATGTTGAAGTATGTATCTTCATATACATACTTCATTGTTAACTTTCTGCTGCTAAACTCATTATCTTTTATGAGACTTTTTGTCACGCCCCGATTTAAATAAATGATAATTCATGAGGCACATTAGGGAGAAATACGTGACATGTGTGTTTGTAAAAGGGATATATGACATCCAAACACAAAGATAATCAAAAGGCGCCTCTCTGAAGAGGGATCAAGGCTCTCCAAAAGAAATGATGATAAGTTCATTATGAGAAAAGTAGGTATTTGAAATAGGAGTTATATTAGCAGCGAAAAGTTTAAGAGGAAGAATACATGTGAAGATGTACCCTACAATCTAACTATTACAATAAATAGAAGTTCTGGCCAGCAATCTCGTTCGCCATGTCACCACCGTCAACCTGCATATTTTAGAAAGAATGTACAGGGCTGAGTACTTGAAGGTTCCCAGTGGACACATGATCAAAAATATAATAGATGATTGAATGTCCTGCCTTTATATAATGGCTACACATGGGTTTTACATTAGAAAAATCCTTCCATCATGCCAAAACATTTCTTACTAGACTGCAGTCATTTATATTTCACAAGTTATGCTATCTGTTAATAAGTGTAATCTAGGAGGTGGTAGCCTACACCAGTCACTATGCACATTCCGGTTAAAATGTTATCTTAACGAGCCGACATCAATAGTGCACTAGTCACTGGCATCTCTTTCAATACCAGGATACGATCGTTATAAATTAAACATGCACACAAATGTGTAACATGTTCTTCCCTAAGTGGATATCCTCCAGCTTAGAGGATAGATAGATAAGCAAAAACATTTTAGGTAATGACATAAGCTTTAAAGATAAAACATGTTTTCATATTGTTTGAGCTCACGGCTCGAAAATCAAAACATTTATTTGTTCATATTTTATTGAAAATAGTGTCAACCTTATACAAGTGTGGTGCGTCCTTTCTACGCTGTGTCGGATCAAGCTCTGGGATTTCCTAAGGAAATAATAAGCGCTATAAACAACCGATATTTCATACCGAAAGAGCATTTCTTCATAAATTCCAATAATAGATCAATTAACATCAGTGAGAGATGATACGTGAGCATTTTATCAGATACACTAAAGTTACTCTATTATTCCATTTAAAGATTTGTGCTTACGGACTTGTGGACAGGGATTCGAAAAAGGTTCAAGTTCTTCAACGAACGAGGTGCTCGAGCAAAGCAATAGATTTTGAATTTAGCAAGGTTCATGAACCAAAACAATTCTCTTCACAATTTAGATTGATCAAATCTTTTAATGAAGAGATAAATAAGAGAAATGCCAATTTATTGACAAGTTTGTTCTGTCTCAAAGAAGGTACAAGGAATGAACTTGTATTCGAGAGGAAATGAATTAATTTTAAGGATTTGTAATTAAAGAAAAATTCAAAGGTCAGCCTACCCTCGTCTTGAGTTGGGTTAATCAAATACTTTTAAAGGATTTACCAAGGGTAGTTTATTATTTAACAAATGATCGGGGGTTCGAAAGAAAGTTACACAAGTTAGGAGATCAAAAGACAATTAATTAAAAAAAGGAAAACAAGTTGTGTTGACTAACACAAAGAATATCGATCGACGGGACTTCTCCGTCGATCGACTGAAAAATGGCATCGGGCAACATGAACAACTCAATGAGGGTTTGACTGATAATATTGTGTCGATCAACACGAAGGTGTGTTGATGTCAGTTGATGGAAAAATGTGTTGACTCGAAGGGATGTCGATCGACATAGGAGGTGTCGGTCGATGGAACATCTCCATTGATCGACGAAGGAAGGCATCGGGCGATACAAATGCTCGACAGCCTTGGCTGAAAAGGGTGTGTCAATCGACAGAGACCTTTTTTATTGACATAGAGCGTGTCGATCGACATAGAGCATGTCGATCAATGCAAATGTTGGCCAGCGTCGGTCGACACGCTTTTGTGTCGAGCAAAACAAAAGGTTCTCCCTCTTCGGCCCGAAATGTACATTTTGGTCAATTTGGTTATCCGAGCTCATTTTAAATATTTTAACGTGATATTTAGTATTTAAAATGTCCCAAAATTATAAAGGACTGATTAATAAAGAGATTACAACATATAAATCATTAGAAGTCTGGAATCGGGGTGAGGAGTTCTCTGTGCTCAACTCAACACATATAATTACATTGAACACGCTCATCATTATCCTCTCTATGAATAGCTCAACATCAACATGCCCAAGTCTCTTAACTAACATCATACATACTTAGGCATATTTTCCTTGTTCATCTCAATCATTAACATGCTTTAATAACCAATTAAACTTATCATGCTCCTGAGCATCAAATCTCATTTCTTAAACTCTCCAATTGCATGAATATACATATATCATATATGATCCATCAACTTAGAATACCTACAAGCATACTCCATGTTTAACATGCTAGGTCTCTAAGCTTGATACAATCATGTTGGGAAATCTGGCTAAGTTTCCCTTCTCCAGTTGATAGCTTAGATCTTAGATTTGGTGTTTAAGTGTTTTGGTGGATCAAATCCTAAGTCCAACCAGCGTCAGTTTGTCTCTAGAATAGCTCTAGTCTCAAATGTAAAGTCCTGTTTAGGTCTTTTGAGTTGTAAGTCGCAGCTGATCAAGACTCATGCTGGCTACTGTTCACCAGCATGAGATGTGCTTACCAGTTAAGAGAAGTCTCACCAGCAAGCGGCTGACAAAGACTCATGCTGACACTGTTCATCAGCATGGAGTAGAGCTATTGACTGGTTACTGTTCACCAGTTGGGAAGATTTCACCAGCAGGAGGCTGAGAGATCTTACCAGCAGAATATGTGTTCTGGCTGACACTATTCACCAGCGGTGAAGCCACCAGTCACGGGAGATTCCAAGAGATAACATCAGACGAATTGGTAGACCTTGATTGTGCTAAGGAAAGTCACCAGCAGAGACTGCCAGCACAAGATCACCAGTATGATCTACCAGTCGGAGGTTATCAGCAGAATTCAAGATTCGCTCTCCCAGAGTCTTAGAGATAAAAAGAAGATTCGTCGAGGAATTAACTGACAGAGTATGACTTTAAGGAGGATACCTTAAAGTCTATCAGTTCAAGACTATCAGTTCCGATTCCTCGTACTGACGAATAGAGTCGTTCTGACACAAAGAGATCTGTGTCAGATAAAGCGATCAAAGGTATGGCGCTTTCCGGAAATTCCTACCTGCCGCCTGCAGAAGGACATGCGAGGACAGAGACTTTTCCGGATGTGTCCAAACGGCTAGTATTTGAATCTGAATCTCACGTCTATAAATACGTGAGATCCAACAGCATTCAATACTCTTAGCCACTCTTAACCTACCGAAAGCTCAAACGCATTCATATCAGCGAATAAGCAATCTTTCGAGGCTTTTCTTAAAGCTACTCCGTGTGTCAATCATTTGAACACGAGACTCCAAGCTTCTAGCTTGTGAGTTATTGATCTCATTTGGTGTTCTTTCTCATTCCGAGGAAGAACATAGCAGCTCTTGAGCCAGCCAGCTCCAGAGTTATTACGGGCAGTTTTGCCGCCAGCAAGAGTCAAGTTCTTGGGAGAACTCAACACCCAATCAGTCGGAGGAGGAGGTTGAAGTGACGTGCTCGCACTCCATCCATCTGACGAGAGTTGAAGAAGGACAAGGACCGGGAGCGGTTGATCCAGTGGACTGGTAGACGAGGCATCTACCAGCTGGAAATAGATCGTAGGAAATCTTGTACCGGATTACTCTTTTTAGTGAATTTCCAGTGCTTCGACTGGAGAGTGGACGTAGATCAGTTGATCGAACCACTATAAAATATCCTTGTTATTTACTGCTTTCAGCATTTACTTACTGATTTAAAACCCAGCACCCAAGTGCTGGAGTATAACTGAAACCAGTTTATAACTGTGCAAACTCGACTCTAAAATTTTCTAAGTCCTGAGTCATCAGCTGACCAGCCAGTTGCCAGTCAGCTGAAAACTCAGTTGCCAGTTGACTTACCAGCTGACAAGGTCCCAGTCAGCTGTGTAACCAGCAGAGTGCAAGAAACGAACTTACGTATTTTCCGCTGCCAAAGTATACCCTGATATCCGGGACCAACAAATCATGCTTCAACTTAATACTTATTTTCATGCTCCAGCTTCTTAGTCAACAATTTACATACTTAAGCTTCTCAATCACAAAAGGCATGTTTGATGGTCTCTTTTTCATAACATGCTCAAATATTCATAATCCTAGTCATGCTACTAGGCATAATCCAAAACCCCAAGTTAGGTCTTATAACATGTTTAACCACTTATAATATTCCAAGGTTCCAAGAACTCACCCTTGTAGTCCTTTGATCAAATCTCTTGCTTCCAAAGTCGTTTGTAACCTGAGTCTTGATTTCCTTGGTCCGTCTCCTTAGTTCATGGAGCAAAATAGGAATAAGAAAAATAGTGAGATTTCCAAAATATTCTTTAAGATTTATGAGGCTTAACTAGGTTTCTAGAGATCACCTTCAACCGTGGATCACATAAACGAGTCTAGGTGACTTCGATCTTGCCAGCAAAGAATGGATCAAGCCTCCAAAATGAATAATTTGGTGAAGAACACACACTCTCTCTCTCTCTCTCTCTCTCTCTCCTCACGGCAAAGGCAAGAAAATGGGGAGGAAATAATGGTCCGCAACACTTAATTTTAAAATAAAACTTGGTTGCCAAGTTTAATTAATTAAAAGAGAAATTAAATAAATTGATAAATAGGTTTATCCAAAGGATAATGGTGATCAAAGAGATTATATGGTGGATAATGTGGTAGGTTTACTTTATACCACTTATGGTATGGAGATTAAAGTGAAAAATTCCATTTTTTTGTAATGAAGCATCTCTTGCTTTTGCGGATGTGACACCATCGGTCACTCGAATGTCAACGACAATAATTCTCTATCATTAATCGTTCTACGATACGAGTTTATCGAATTAACATTGTTCCAATATTACTGATAAAATCCCAATATTTAATATTCATAAACGTTAGCTTATAAATCTCAAAATGATCTTGCATGGCTCGCGTGCAATAAGATTGCTCATAATCATTGAATCAAATATGCACGTGCGATAAAAGAATGATCATTTGAATCGAGAATATATTAATACGGAAAATTGAAAATTTTATTTAGATAAAATGCAGGGTGTTACACTTTTGATATCATTAAACTTGTTAAACTCTAATTGTTAATTTCTTAATAAGAAGCCAAAATCCCTTCTTGAGGAGGCACCTTTATTATCATTGGAATTACTTAGGATATGTGTGTTGAGTTCTATCTTTATTTGCTTGATATTTTCTTATTGATTGATATCCCAAATGCATGTCTCGTACCCGATGTGCCTCAATTCCTTAATTTATGTCTTGTTTATATGAACATATATATATATATATATATATATATATATATAGAGTAGTGATCATATGTAAATAGTTTTTAGTATGAGAAATGAGAATAAATCTCAGCCTTTGATTTTGTGATTTCAACGCTCATGATCTATTTCACTCCGTGTGCAGTTTTCCTCGATTATCCTGTAGTTTTGCAAAATTAAGGTTATTTTTGTAATTTTAGCTTTTTTTAAAATCTAAAATAGCATCTCATCAGATTTTTTATTCCTTTCTTCGCGCGATTTGATTTCTTTTTCCTTCTTCGTTCGATTTGATATATATTTCTTCCTCGATCATATTTTTTTTTGTTTCTGGATTTCGCATTCGTGTTCGGTCTCGACTTTGTTAATTGTGCATGAATATAGTTTAATTTTTTTTTATTCAGATCGACATTCATTTTTACTATTATATTGTGCATCTTTAGTGTTAACTTTGTGCATTTTTATATCTTACTGGTTCATTTATTCCAAAGTGTGTTGATGAGATGAAGCATTTTAAGGGCAGAGTTTTTAGAACTGTTGATGTTGGTATTGAGTTTTATAGAGACTACGCTCGTGTTGCTGCTTTTAAGAAGAAGATGTTTAATTTTTTTTATTCGTATTTATGTAAAAATGAAGTAAATAGGGCTAAAAATGACGTAAATCAGGCTAAAAATGAAGTAAATCGGGCTTTGTGCAGTAAAAATGAAGTAAAAATGAGCATTTTTTATTCAGATCGACGTTCATTTTTACTATTATATTTTGCATCTGTTGGGAAATTTGGCTAAGTTTCCTTTCCCCAGTAGCTACTTGTTTAGATTCTAGTTTTGGTATTTTGGTGGATCAAATCCTAAGTCCTACCAGCGTCAGTTTGTCTCTAGATAGCTCTAGTTCTCAAATGTAAAGTCCTGTTTAGGTCTTTTGAGTTGTAAGTCGCAGCTGATCAAAGACTCATGCTGGCACTGTTCACCAGCATGAGAAGTGCTTACCACTGGCTACTGTTCACCAGTTGGGAAAGTCTCATCCGAAGGCGGCTGACAAAGACTCGTGCTGACACTGTTCATCAGCATGAGAAGAGCTAACGACTGGCTACTGTTCACCAGTTGGGAAGAATTTCACCAGCAGGCGGCTGACAAATCCTACCAGCAGAATACGTGTTCTCACTGACACTATTCACCAGCGGTGAAACCACCAGTCATGGGAGATTCCAAGGGTTAACATCAGACATATTGGTAGACTTAGATTGTGCCAGCGCAAGTCACCAGCAGAGACTGCCAGCACAAGATCACCAGAATGATCTACCAGTCGGATGTCACCAGCAGAATTCCAGATTCGCTCTCCCAGAGTCTTAGAGACAAAAAGAAGATTCGTCGAGGAATTAACTGACAGAGTATGACTTTAAGGGAGGATACCTTAAAGTCTATCAGTTCAAGACACCAGTTCCGATTACTCGTACTGACGAATAGTGCCGTTCTGACATAAAGAGATCAATGTCAGATAAAGTGGACAAAAGCATGGCGCTTTCCGAAAATTCCTACCTGCCGCCGTCAGAAGGACATGCGAGGACAGAGACCTTTTCCGGATGTGTCCAAACGGCTAGAATATTTGAATGGGATCCCTCGGCTATAAATACCTGGGATCCACCAACATTCAATACTCTTCACCTACCGAAAGTCTGAAATTTATTACGCTCAAGCAAGTAGAAGTGCAAACACTTTCGAGGCCTTTCTAAAGGCTATCCGTGTGTTGATTTGTCAAACACGAGACTTCAAGCTTCTAGCTTGTAAGTTACAGATCTCTTTGGTGTTCTTTCTCTTCCGAGGAAGTTCACAGCAGCTCTTGTGCCAGCCAGCACCTGAGTTATTACGGGCTTTTGCCGTATTAAGAAGATACGTTCTTGGGAGAACTAAACACCCAGTGAAGCTGTGGAGGTTGAAGTGACGTGCTCGCACTCCACCAGCTGATCAGAGTTGAAGAAGGACAAGGCCGGGAGCGGTTGATCTAGTGAACTGGTGGACGAGGCATTCACCAGCTAGAGATAGATCGTAGGACGCTTGTACCCGATTACTCTTAGTGAAATTTCCAGTGCTACGACTGGAGAGTGGACGTAGATCAGTTGATCGAACAACTATAAATCCTTTGTCTTTTATCAGCTTTCTGCATTTCATACTGATTTAAAACCCAGCACCCAAGTGCTGGTGTATATCTGAAAACTGATATAACTGTGCAAGCAAGGCTAAAAAATATTCTAAGTCTTGAGCTACCAGCTGACGAGCCAGTCGCCAGTCAGCTGAGTACGCAGAGTGCAAGTTGACTTACCAGCTGACAAGGTCCCAGTCAGCTGAGTAACCAGCAGAGTGCAAGAAACGATTAATCATATTTTCCGCTGCCAAGTTATACCCTGATAATCCGGGACCATCAGCATCTTTAGTGTTAACTTTGTGCATTTCTGTATCTTATAGGTTCATTTATTCCAAAGATTGTTGATGAGATGAAGCGTTTTAAGGGCATAATTTTTAGAACTGTTGATGTTGGTATTGAGTTTTATAGAGACTACGCTCGCGTTGCTGCTTTGAAGAAGAAGATGTTTAATTTTTTTTAATTCGTATTTATGTAAAATGAAGTAAATCGGGCTAAAAATGAAGTAAATTGGCCTAAAAATGAAGTAAATCGGGCTTAAAATGCAGGTTGTTGTTTGTGTTTGAGTTTTTTTACAGTT
>JAPKLW010009660.1:0-12028 GCA_026898455.1 Plectranthus barbatus | reverse complement strand
TTTATTAATTTAAATTATGTTTTTATATATTTTGTAGATTTTTTAAATTTAATAAATAATTAATATATATTGACAAAATAAAGTGAAAAGTAAAATATAATGTAGGTTCTATAAAAGTCATTGATGTGAGTAAAAATTGAATTGAGTTGTGAGTTGTATATGTGAAAGAGAGAGAAATTAATATTTTAATGAAAAGTTGGGTTGTGTTGGATTGTTAAAGTCATGACAGTGGATAGCCTTAAATTGTTTATTACGATACTGGTATAAACAGTTGAATTGAACACCCACCTGTTGGAAATTGGTAGTCTGAAAACAGAGATACTGCAACAATTTACAACTATTAAATACGTTTATTTACATTGAATAATGCAACAAAATTGGGCGAAATAGTAAGGTGCGAAATTAAAATAAAATTTAATAAATATAGCCGAGCCGAGGAGTCCTCTTTCTGCAAGATGAAAACACCAACGTACGTAGTGCTCGCTCGTCCCTAAAGGTAAAATGACTTCATCTACTACGAGGAAACACCGCGATTTTAGAAGCTTCGACGAACTAAACGGAGTTAAAACTGAGCAAGCCAATTTTTTTTGAAAATAATGCAAGTTTTCTGAAAAGTTGCAGTAGAGTGGCTATTTTTGAATCATTTCCATCAACTCGAAATGCAACTATGCATGCCTATAAATAGACCAGTCCACCTGGGGGTTACGATCGATAATTAAATACAATCGATGGTTACAAACCGAACATTATGGTGTTGACGTTTATGTCTCTCGCCACTAATGTCATGACGTTACAAACCGAATATTAAGTGTGCTCGTGACGGTTATGCTTCGTCGCTTAATATTGTGAGGTTACAACATCTTCATTATCTCGTCGGTTACAAATCGACATCATTATCACGTTGGTTAAAAACCGACATTATTATTACAACAATTACGATTCATGTCACAAATTATTGAGCACATAATATTATTGTCCCCATGTGTTGTAACTACTGTGTTGACTGAGTCAACTACGTGTGCAATGCACAAGTGTTAATCTTGATGTTTGTTTAACATGTGACAGACTTAACAACTAGTCCATATTAACACTAACATGTACCACCAATGCACAATTATTATTACACTCATACAAGTCTCAACTTGTATTAATCCTCAATTTGGAATATTAAACACATGGTTAATTATTTCATACATGATAATATGTCAATTTGTGGTTCAATTTCTCACTTACCAAAATTTGGATTTAAGAATATATATACCACACAAATATTTAATTACGATAAAATTAAATATTTATCACAGAGAATTTATTCAATTAACCCCGAATTTCCAACAATCATCCCATGAGTGGAAATGCCTAAATGCATGAATGCATAGCCAACTCAATTCTCGAGAAACGTTAATGCACTTGAATAGGTAGCTTGTGGCTATGAACCTTTCATCTTCAATGTCATCGGGTACACTGGCGGCTTAGTGGTAAGAATACCTTGAACTACTCCTCCATCGTGTGCACTGAGTCAACGATGTTTAAACATTAACATTTCAACTCTATTCATTCTCACATTTGGTTCCATTTTGGGCCATGAATCTTTGGATTCATTTGAAGTGGCCCCCACTTCCACTTATATAGGTGATCTCCATTCAAATATCCCTTCGTACTCAACCACTATAAGGTTTTTAGGAGTCATTAAAAGTCATTTAAACTTAACCTATACCATATGCAGGTCCATAACACCTCACTTGCTCATTTAGGGGTGGGTTTATAATATCATTTTCAAGGCGTCAGTACTAAAGAAGATATCTTCTTGTAGGTGTTATCACTTGAATTCATATAATTTAGTTGTCCCATTGAACCTAGTTTTTTGGATTTCCAATCATCTAGGTTGGGTATCCACTATACTCATTCATATTGTAGATTTCAATCACATTCCCTCTAGCAATTTTGATCTCATTTTTAAGACCTTTTGTTAGTACTAACATCATTGTCTAGTACTCAACTTTATAGGTTTTAACTCAATATAGTGGCCACTTAGGTTATATTTTCTTCTTACATAGCCAAGTAAATAGATATAACCTCAATGAGATAAAAACATACATGTGTTATGACATTATAACAAATTAACATGTTATTTAGCATGTCATAATACATCATCTCAACTAACATTAATTAATCATCTTTGAGTAAGAAATTTGCATTCTTTAGCTCATCAAAGATGCATTAACAATGTGCTTAAGAGATTATTATGTATCAAGTAGACACTTCAAATTCACCTTATAGTGAATTACATGTAATGCCACAAATATTGTTGTTTTGGCATTATCACCATAATAAACCCCATATTGTGTTTACTTTGATCACCTAGAGCTTGGAGCTATTCCATAGTTCAAAAGGTGTTTCTAGTATACCATTGCATCACAAAGAATTAGAGAATATTCAAATAAAGTTGCCTGATCAATTTCACATTTTAATTCTTCAAGTATTACTACATGAAGAATTATGCTCAATATCACATATAGCAATTTAATTGAAATATTTATAATATCTTTATCACATTGAACTTGGTCATTTCTCTTAGTCATGCCTTAAAATGTAGACATACCAAACAATATTATAAGGGATACTTCACAATGCTCATAAATTCTTTTAAATCATTAGCCAATTGCTTAAATTTGCACTTTATTTTGTGAGCATTTTTACTGACACTTGTTGATCCTGAAATAAGATAATGAATAATTGCAGCGGAAGTTAAAATAATCTCGCACTAGTTCTATAAACTGACTTTGACTCAGTTTTTAGTTTTAAGAAAACTCATTTTAGCTCAGTAAGTTTTAAGATCAAGTTTCAGATATACACTTTAATACTTAGCCAAGTATTGAAGGTTTCAAATAAGCAGTTAAACTTAGCACAAAAACATAAAGAAAACTGTAAACGAGACAGGATATTATAGTGGTTTGGAAACAAAGTCCTACGTCCACTCTTCTGAACTTAATCGGGAAACCACTAAGTTTCAGAGTTAGAATTCTTCTTACGATCTATGATCAGCCCTTTGGAAACCTTCGTCCTTCGGTCTGCTGACGTCACTCGCCCAGAAACTCCTTGTAAGCCCGATTCTTCTTCAGGTTGAAGTGAGGACAGACCTGATGCGGTGTAAAAGTAACACTTTATCAAGTTAAATTTTCAATCCAAGGTTCTTCTAATTCGCCCTATAGAATACCATCTACTCGTATGAAAACTTTATAGCTAGGCAAAACTTTAGTCGTTGAGTGTTCAATTAACTAGGCAAAATCATAACAAAGCTAAGCATAAATGAAATAAAGCATAATTCCAATCATGATCAAATATAATCCAATGATCAAAACAATCAATTCTCCACAAATTAGGTAGAAAAATTATCAAGTGCTACAATGAGATAAGAGTGAGTGTTGTGTGAATATCCAATGTGTGCAATTTGGATCAAATCATGATGTAAACCATATTTAATTCCTAAGAGATTGAGCAATCCACCTTGCACTAGTTAACCCCTTGTCACGGTGAGCTAACAGTTGATGATACTAGAACTCTCAAACAATCACGTTATCGAAACCTAGACCACTCCTTCTAGAACGTAGATTATTGCCCTATGACCTATCTCCGCACAGGGATTGGATCTAGAATCATATGAATCTACACTATTCACGACGATTCCGCCCGCATGTTGGCTGCAACGTTCACATCAACTACCAGCTACATTGGCTATTACCTACACCTAGGTGGTAAGGATTGAGATCTAGTGCAATTCAAGCTCTCAAAGGAAGGTAAACAATCAACATTCAATCTCAATTCAACACATTATCCATCCAAACAACACTCACAAAAGAGTTTAGCTCCTCAAACCTTAAATCTCGTACAATACAATAGAGAAAGTAATAGAATCCATTACAAATTGATAGGTCAAATGTTGATCTTCCTCAATTGTCTTCCTTGTACTCAATCTACCCCTTGCTCTTCCTTGATCTTCACAAAATGTAGAGGAATGTGGCCTAGATCCTCTTGGATGTGGATGGGAAGTGTTTGGAAGATGGATTGGGAGAGAATTTTCCAGACAGTTATTTGAAATTTTGGCAAAAGTTCTTTTAAAACTTGAAAATCCCCCTTTTATAGACGAGCAAACAGGGCCTCGGATCGCCCGAGCCAAAGATGGCTCGCCCGGGATGGCTTGAAAATTGTCAAAACCGTCAAAATCTCGATCTGGCTCGCCCGGGCCAAATTGGCTTGACCGAGCCTACCCTCTATTGGCAGTGGCTCGGTCGGTCCTGTAGAGCTCGACCGAGTGAGCTCTCTGTCCATCATGGCTCGACCGAGCCAAGCTTAGCTTGGCCGAGCGGGGTCTCTGAACTCCAAAATGCTCTTCTCTGCTCCGCTTGGGCGCGGGCCTATCTTCCTTTGACTCCTAGCTCGGGCGATTTGCCTCCAAAACTTAACCAAAAGTGCTATTTTATGCTCAAAACTCAACCTACAACATTAAAAACACAAAAACACGAAAACACAACAAAAGAACAAAAAAAAAAATATGATATGAGAGTAAAATGGCCACAAACATGCACGCTCACATACCAAAATGAAGGTCATTTTACACACATATCAAGACCCCGCAACCTTCAAACTGGATAGATGGATGTTTTCTTGTTCTTCCCATAACTCAGGTTGGTTGGCTATGCCCGTGATAATCAGATTCCCAGAATAGGAAACTGACTGCTATGAATATTACTTGAAAATTAATATTTACCAAGAAATAGCTTCAGCCTCGTGCAGTTAAATATATGCACAGAGAGAATAATATTAAGTTAGAAACTTAAGTCTCGTGTACAAAGGACACGATAGTTTAGAGAGCTTTTTGAGTAGAAAGTTTGGTAGAGTATCAACGCAGTTTTTCGTAGAATTTTTTATGATGATTGAGTCAAAGTGTCGAGCTATTTATAGGCTCTCGATCGACATTTTAAAATTCTGTCCGTTGGTCTCAGACTTCCAACCGTTAGAGACAAAGATTGGGTCATCCATTCATACCCATTCTACCTGCTCTGCTCTGCCATCTGTTTTTCACCTTTTGCAGTGTACTTTCTATCTGCTCTTGTTAGACTATGTTTCAGTCCAAGGAATCTACGTTTGAGTTTCCTCGTACTGACTTTTTGACATTACTTTGAGACAACTTGAGTCTGACTTCAGATTTCTTGTTGTCTCTTTATGTTTCACACTCTTCTTGAATCTTGAAACTGAAAACTGACATTTCCTGAGTCAGTTTAAGTTTCCATCTTTCTTCAGGAAAACTCAGTTTCCACCGCGATCTCTATCAATTTCTCTCTCACCACAGGGAACTTATCAATTAAGATCGAATTTCCATCACCACCTCCTATCATTGATGGTCGAAAAGGACAAGGAGAGATATAATTGAGAAAGATGATAGAGAAACATGCATATATATTGACTTTGAAAAGTTCCAAGTCTTTTATTAAATGTAAATAATTAACAACTGTGTCACAATTCCGAAAAGAAATTTCTGTGAACGTGGGTAGTTAAGGAAATAAGAATATGAATATGATTCTCCTTTAAATAAAGCCAAAATAGTTGAATCAAAAGAGGCGAATATCTCATCATTCTTATGTATGGAAATGTCTTAGGTTAGGCACGCCTAAACGGTTTAGGTGGATTTTATCCATGAATCCAAGCAAAATCCAACTAATATACCTTAATTAGGGATTAATAAACCCTATTTTGGATGAGTGAACTCATATGGGTATAAATAAAACCTGCCTTAATCGTATAGGCGTGCCTAACGCAAATTTTTGCCCTTATGTATTGATTAAATTTCTCGTCAAAATTTGGACAAAATGTCATTACAAATAATAATCAAGACAGTGGATGGAGGAAATTGTGCACTATGATGAGGGTAATACTGTAGTTTTACATCCAACACATGTGGAAGACCTTCATTTTTAACTCAAAATGCCTTTCCTCAATTCCATTTGAGTTAGGGGTGAGTATTTGGTTATTCGGTTCGAGTTTTGGCTTGTAAAATAATTGAACCGAAATAACAAAATTTACCTTGGTGGTAACTGAACTGAACCGAATTACCAAATCGAACCAAAAATCTTATTCAGTTTTTGGTTATTTTTCAGTTATAACCGAATTTTAATACTCCCTCCGTCCCAACTTTATTGTTCTACTTTCCTTTTTTGTCTTTCCCAACTCATTAGTCTCATTTCTATAAAATGTAACTTTTTCATACTCAATAATAAAATATTAATTTCACTCAACTCATTCTACAACCACACTCTTTGGTTATTGTGTTGAAAGTGAATGAGACTATTAAGCCGGGACTGAGGGAGTATAAATTTATATTATATATATGAATTCGGTTATTCGATTGTTTCGGCTTGAAAACAATCGAACCGAAAACCAAATTAACCGAACCAAAATAATCAAAATTTTTGCGACTCGATTCAATTTTCAATTCCTTGCTCACCCTAATTAGGGGGTGCTTGGTTGGTGGATTTCGGAATCAGGGAATGGAATGATTCCGAAACTCACCGTTTGGTTTGCGGGTATCATTTCACCGGGAATCAAATGATTCCCAAAAATGTGGGAATCCCCCATTCCCCTACATTTTGGAGGATTTCATTCCCAAACCCAAATTTTCTTCCCAATATTTATTTTTATTTTTAATATCAAAAAATTATAATATAATAATTAATAAAAATATTATTATTAATATAATAATATTAGTAAATTATATTAACTATTTTAAAAATATTAGTTTAAAATTGAAGTAATTATTATTAATAAATATTTTTATAATTATATTTTAATAATTTAATATTACTATATAAATTAATATTATTATAATGAAATATTTTCTATAATTAAATGTTGTGATAATATTTTATACTATTTTTTTATTCTTATATTAATTTTATATTGTATAAAATAAATAGAAAGATAAACATTTCAAAGTAATATTCTTCATTCATTTATTTCATTTATTGGTTTTTTATTAAAAAAATACTCCCTCCGTCCCGTGCCAATTGATACATTTCTTTTCGGCACGGAAATTAAGGATGTGAGTATAAGTGAAATTAATATTTTATTGTTGAGTGTGAAAAAGATGTCATTTTTAGAAATGTAGCAATTCGGGTGGGACACCCAATTTGATAAGTGTAGCAATTCAGGCGGGACGAAGGAATTAATAATTATTATTTATGTAATATTTAATTCTTTTTCTAAATATATTAAGAAATAAATTATGAGAAGTTAAAATGATTCTCAAACTCAAATTATAAACCAAACATCTTTATTGAAATGGTTAAACCCATACTCATTCCCTCTACTTTCAAACTCATACCTATACCCATACCCATAGTGATTCCGACACTTAAACCAAACGCCCCTTAGAGTTGTGGCCATGTCCATATTAATAAAAATTGATTATTTCATAATTTCATTGAGCTCACAAACTATAATAAATTATAAGCAACTCTCTTTGCATATCTTTAACGTATGATAAATCACTTCCATTTTAAAGTTTTTTTAATAGAATAATATTTATTTAAATTCATACACCCAGATGTAAGAAAACTTGAACTTGTGATCTCTTGATTCAGATAAGATACTTTTACCACAACACTCCAAACAAGTGCAAATTATTGTGCCGTAATAAGAGATCTAATTCAAGATTTCTTTTAGTCTCTTAATCTCAAACTTTAGATGTGACTTTTAATATAATTATTTATTTTAAAATGATTCATACAGTGATTGCATAATTCATCTACCCAACTATCGAGTTCAGAAATCACAAGGGCACACGTAGACTACTGTGTAGATTGTAGTGGTTTAGCCTGTCTAATAATATCACCTAGAGACAAATCTAAACGGGGGAAGTTCTATTTCACTATTTCTACCACGCCAATTTCCTAATTAAAATTTATAAATTATTGAATGCCGGCCATGCACAAGGAAAAATGTCAATTTAAAGTCCTTCAAATTAATACTTTGTTTAGAAACAAGTTAATAGGTTTTTAAGCTTCTATATATTTTCATTTATTGCATAGATTTGGGTGCGCTCTCTCACTCGTGATTATTTGGATCTTAATTTAATAAATGTTTGTTAAAAATAATTTAGTGAAACTAATTAATTAAAATGAATATATTTTTGAGTTTGTCAATAAACTTATTAACTAATCATAAAAATATAAACCTTATATTTAATATTTTAATAATCTTTTATTAATTTTATTTGTTATAAGAAAATAAATAAATCTCAAGTATTTAATTTCACTTTATGAATTGATTTCAATTTCAAGAATTCTGTTTCTACGTCCTCATTAAATTATGCAATAAATTGATGTCTCCGAGAAAAAAAAATAAAAAAAGAGGTTTTTTAAATATGACTTATGGATTGAAGGTAGCTCACGTTAAATTTTTTTTATGAAATATGAATAAAAAATACAAAATGCTTATTTTTCATATACACTCACACAAACTTTGAATATAATTAATATTTGCATACTTTAGATTAAAAATGAGATACATGACATTAAGTTTAAAGACATCATATTTTACATCCGATCATATAAATAAGTAGAATTGTGGAATCAGAGATGGTCAAAGTCTGCATCTTGAGGTAATTGAATATAAACCTTCCCCTGCATCTTCTGATCTGTCGTCGGCAGCTCCGCTTCGCCCTTGCAATATACGAACAGCACCGTATGCGAACCCAGACTAAGCACCGACAGCAAGGTTGAGACGGCGGCCTGAACAACCATTCCAGCCACCGCACCACATCCGCCGCCGCCACTTCTACTGGGAAATATGGAGTACAACGCCGACAGCATCTCATTCACAACCCAAAACAAGAATACAATCGAAAACGCAACACCTTTGGCCCCCTTCACCAAACTCGAACTTCTTCCGAGAGATGAAAACCCCCACTTTGACTCCATCACAGCAATCGCATCACTGAAGATCAGCTCCACCTCCAAAAAAATGGACCCCACCAAGATCACCGCCATGGACACGAAACCCACAACCATGAGATGTGTAGTGTCGGCCTGAATCGTGAACCCTAGCAACGCTAGCCCGACGAAAAAGAAGCCCATCAGGAATGCGAAACCGAAGATAATGACTGCCATGACCACCAGGTACGCTATCTTGGTTGCGAGAAGAGGGAAGAAGGAGGAGACGATGGATTTGAGGGAGGAAGAGAGTTTCAAGGGCTTGCTGTGGAATCCGTGGAAGATGCTGTTGGTGGTGGATATGACGAAGCAAAGGTTGAGAAGGTAGAAGGGAAGGGAGTGGAGAAGTTGTGATATGAGTTGGGACTTGTCCATGGAGGAATTCTGCAGAGAAAGGAGTTGGCCATAGGTGGAGTTAGAGACGGGGTGAAGTGGAGGAGGGGATGATGGGAGCGGCGAAGTCGGAGCGTGGATTATTTTAAAAACCAGGTTGGGGAAGATGAAGAGAGATGAAAGAGCCAAGAAATGGAGGGGGTTGGAGCAGATAATGCGCCAGCTATCAGAGAGGACCCTCAACAAGCTTGGCTTCTGGGCTGACATGATCGTCGATCCGGGAGAGAGAGAGCTAGAAAGAAAATGAGAGAGAGAGAGAGAAAACAATATTGCATTGGAGTGGAGAAGCGTACAGAATGAGGATAATATATATATATACATACAAATACATATTAAGGGAGAAAATTAGTAAAGTTGAAATTGTCTATGGATCACAATTCCATGGAAGTCAGTCAAGTTGTATAAAGTTGAAATTGTCTATGGATCACAATTCCATGGCAGTCAGTCAAGTTGTATATATATATAGGTTAGATCATATGAGAATATATGTTAATGTAATAAATGAGAAAAAAATTTAGTCTTAGATTTCACAAGATCTGCGGCTATGCCTTAATAATTTCCGTCTTTATTTTATCTTCCGTGAAACTTCATTATTACATATTTAAGTGTATCACTGTCATTTAGCCTGATGGTATCTCCCTCAAATAATTTTCATTTTCATTTTATCCTCCCCGAACTTTATTATTACATATTTGGATTTGTAATTCCTTTTCTTTTCGATTTTTCATAAGATTTCAATTGCCTTTTTGAGTCATCCAGTACTCTAAAATTTAATTAAATTTTATTATTATTTAATTGAATTTTCTAATTTAATGAAGTTTTAAATAGATAAAATGAACTTAATATATTCTTCTGAAAATTTGATTTGATTTTTATTTAATTTAATTTTTTCCATTTAATGAAGTATAGAGGAGATAAAATGAAGAGAACTGTTTCTAAAAATTTGATTTTTTTTCTTTTAATGATGTATATAGGAGATAAAATGAAGAGAACTGAAATATTTTTACAAAAAATTGATTTTATTTTTATTTAATTTAATCTTTTCCATTTAATGAAGTATAGAGGAGATAAAATGAAGAGAATTGTTTCTAAAAATTTGATTTTTTTTCATTTAATGATGTATATAGGAGATAAAATTAAGAAAATTGAAATCATTTTTTACGAAAAATTGATTTTATTTTTATATAATTTATTTTATAATGAACAACAATTGAGATAAAATGAAGAATAACTAAGATATAATGAAGAACTGCTAAGATAAAATGCATGTCACGTGTAACATCAAAATTCACATCGAATTTATTTTATAATGAATCACAATTGAGATAAAATGAAGAATAACTAAGATATAATGAAGAACTGTTAAGATAAAATACATGTCACGTGTAACATCAAAATTCGAATCGAATTTATTTTATAATGATTCGCAATTGAGATAAAATGAAGTATAACTAAGATAAAATGAACAAAACACAACTTTTGCGCCCTGTACGTTCGTAATGATTATGTTGTCCTTTAATGAAGTAAAATGAGGATAAAATGCCGCGCTTTTTGTTAAAGCTCTTATGTAATCTGGATCGTTGATGTTGTCAAATCTATGAACGAGATTTATTCTCATTTCTCATGATAAGAGCTATTCTCACCAGATCAACCCCCTATATATATATACATCAACTCAAGTGCTAAAATTAAAGTTTGTGTTAAATAGGAATGAATCTCAGTCATTGGATTGATAGCATCAATGGTTGAGATTAAAGCATAAAAAATTAAAAAATTAAGCATAATTCTCGTTCGTGCTTAATTGCTTAATTAAGCATGATTTATAAAGTAAAAAAATATAAAATCTGGAAAAATATTTTAATCTCAATCATTGATTTTTTGAGATGAATGGTGTAGATTCATTTCTATTTAGTATAAACTAACTTTTTGTATGAGATCCACTCTCCATATATATATATATATATATATATATATATATTATAATCGAAAATAATTTGATTATTTCTGTTCAATTATTTTTCGTTCAAAATCGATTTAAATAATCAAATTCTGACTCTACCTGAGTTCTCCGTCACCACCATTATTATTGTTGTGCACAATGAGCATCAATATAAGAAAATGCATATATTTAAATACAAATAAATCGTGTTCAATACAGGCTATTATGTGGGCATTTTAAGTACATTAAGGAATCTAAGTATATATTTGTCATATTAATTTATTAGAATTAGGATGTTTGAACTTTGATTAAGGATCTTGAATTGAGATGTTTGAACTACATTCTTTGTATTAATGTATATTTATTTGATTGAAAATATGCTGTTGATAAATTATATTGGATGCTTAATTATTTTGTCTATTATATTAGATTTTTATCACACTCAGATATTCATTATTGTTGGATTGAATATTGGTTAGGTCTAAATATATATAAAACATTATCAAGATAGAGTATATATTTTTTCATTTTATGATATCATTATTTTTGGTGCAGAACGAGTTTATTTCACAGAACATCTTATAACAAAGTTGCTGCAACAAATAAATTATGCATTCAACAACAACATGAGTTAGTGTCGATGAAGAGAAGAAACGCCGAACTAGATGAGCGTATTGATAAGCTTTAAGCTGCTTCGTTGAAGACTACT
>JAPKLW010009659.1:0-12029 GCA_026898455.1 Plectranthus barbatus | reverse complement strand
GGAATAAATCTGTTGATTTTTGGGAGTTAGTTAATTCATCTTGAGACCGAGCGGAGATAGGTAATTGGCTAATCTACTTTATGAATTGTCCAACAAAGAAGTTCATAATACTTTTCTGATGTTTCACTACGAAGAGGAATTAAATTGGGAATTAATCAATTCATTCATACATGTCATACTTGATAGGTAGATATCCCTGGAATCTGTACTTCTCATATCTGCGTCATCAAAAGTCTTTTATTTTCCTGTTTAATTTTAATTTGCAAAATCAGTTGAAACAAAATCCAAAGTTTATTTTCTTCCCTAACCAGTATTTTGAGCACCTATGTTTTAGTATTTAAGATTTTTCGTTAAATCTTCCCCGTGGGATTCGATAATTTATTTGTCGCTTTATTATTAGCTATGCTAAGTCGCTTGTAAAATAATTCTACGATCACCAACTCAGATTGACTGGCCTCGGCCTCCCGCCGGGCCACCTCTGCCTTCGCCTCCGCTGCAGCCACCTTTTCGTCCGCCGCGTCTAGCTCTCATTGAGGCTATCTACCAGTCTCTTGACTGAATTTGACTCCTTTCAGAGTTGGTAAATCTCCTCGGAGCACTTGTCTCCGAAGACAACGAGCTCCCAGTGGAAGGATTCAAACTCCAATCGGGCCTATGAAAATAAAGATAGATAAGATGGAGGAGTTCGAGAAAGTTAAGCAAATATTTGGGCATTACCTGGAGCTGGTGAAGCTCATAATGCACCAGACGCACGAGGACGGTCCCCGACCGATCCACAGAGACTGGGTTCAAGAATATCGTGCGCGCGCGGACCAATAAGGGGTCCACGAGCACGTCCAGGGGGCTGTGGCAGTCACCACTGCCCTGCTCCTGTCGCCTTGGCATGATTCGCTCTCCTTTGAACGCTTGTGCCTTTGGTGCAAGAGCTACCCGAACTCCTTAGTCTTGCCTTTGTCATCGGCCTGATGAGAGGTATCTTGACGAGTTATGGGGCGAGAGGACTCTGTCCTCCCCTCCTCCGGATTCTTCAAAGGTGGCGGGGGAAACGGTGGAGGCGGAGGTGGAGTGGGCAGATCGGACTCAACGTGGGGGCATTTGGAGGGGTTGGTAGCCTGACGGCGGGTCTCCTCCTCGTCACGTGCTCTCTTCTTCTCACGGAGGGCCTTGGCCACCTGCTCGGGCAGCACCTAAGGGCATCGATAGGTCATCTCCTCAGGCAGCTCAGTAAGCCGCCCCTGCCAATCGAGAACTGTGGTCGCTGTTACGAACCGACCATTGTGTACGATCTGCCACTCCCTATTACCAACGGTCACATCGTAGGCCCTGTCGACCCGAGCCTGTTCTTTAGGTTTAAGCTCTATGCGTGGGTGATCTACAAAATCAACCAAGAAATAAGTTAACAAGCCACACGAGTTTCCAAAAAATGGTAGGTGGATCAGCGACCCACGAATTGGCACCCCGCCATGCCTGAGGAATTCAGGCCTATCCTCGTTGAGCTTGAGATAAAATTAGGTGGTCCACCACCCGGGCGAGTTCGACGGGGGCTTCTTGATTACTGTTAACCTCCCGCCAAACCATCGGGTAAAGTAATAATAGGCTTGTCCGTGCACTGGTTGAAATAGTACATGCCACTCCCGAACCGTCGGGAGCCCTAATCCCAGATCCATCCACACTAGGAGGACCCCGACCGGGTGACACCAGCAGTTCGGAGCAAGCTGGAACGGGGAGAGGTTGTACAAGGCGAGCACCTCCGCAAAAAAGGGATGGACCAGCAGTCCGACTCCGTTGTCCATGGCGGCAGTGTAGAAGGATGCGCAACCAACGGGAGAGGATGGAGAGGATGATGACCAAGATCAGCCGGATGAATCCGACGACGAGGAAGAAGAGGAGGCTATGCAGAACCGATATAAACCTCGATTCAAGGAGACAGACTTCAGAGTTGGCATAAACGCCAATAACTTTGAGCTGAAAACTGGATTAGTGCAGATGGTGCAGCAAAATCAATTCGGAGGAAGAGCTACTGAGGATCCTTATGCACATCTGGATAAGTTTTTTATAAGTTGCAACACTGTCAAGATCGGAGGGGTCAGTAAAAGTGCGATCCAAATGCGTCTGTTCGCATTCTCTCTGAGGGATAAGGCACAATCTTGGTTTACTGCACTCGATAAGGGAAGTATCAGTACATGGACGGAGCTAAGGTATGAATTTGTGGAAAAATTCTTCCCTCCAAATTTCATCAGACAGAGAAAGAAGGAAATTATCAGATTCGCTCTAAGACCCGATGAGAGCTTCAACGAGACGTGGGAGCAATTCAAGGAGTTACTGAGATCTTGCCCAGGACATGGTTTTCCGCCAAGAGAACAAGCTGAAGCATTCTACGAGGGACTCAATGAGAAGACCGTTGAATTGGTGGACACCACATTGGGAGACACCATTATGACAAAAAGCGGAAAGAAGGCCAAGAAATTCTTCCAAAAGATGGCTAACAACACTCAACGGTGGTCCTCAAGTCGACATCGGCCTGTGAAAGCGGTTGAGAAAGTGGTGGAGAAAGTTGCCATACAACCTGATTTGGTAATTGAGCTGAAAAAGCTAAAGGAAGATTTCGCTGCACTGAAGCAGGAGAAAACAGTTGCTGCAGTAGAGCCTGTGCAAGCTCCACCTGAGGGGCATTGTGTCGATGTGAACTTTATCCAAAGGGGTGGTTATCAAAACAACTACCGCGGAGGATATCAGCAACATAATCAACAGAACAACCAACCCTACACTTATAATCACGCGAGTAACCACCCTGGATTTTCCTACGCGAACCCTCATTCCGCGGAGCAGCCACCACCTGGATTTGCAATGCAAGATGGAAAAGTAGTGGAGAAGAAGAAGCCAAATCTCAGGGAGACTTTGGCTAAATTCATGCAAGGTTCCACCGACAAGGTGACCAAACTGGAGCAGGAAATCTCGGGCGTAAACACTAAAGTTGATCAGGTGCAGAAGCATGTGCAGATTATAGAGAACCAGGTCAACCAGATTGCCGATGCCTTCGGAGCTCAACACAAGCCGGGATAACTCCCGAGCAACACTCAGGTTAACCCCAAGAATCAGAATCAGAGGAATCAAGTGAATGCCATAACTCTGAGAGGGGGAAAATAGTATGAAGGGCCAAAGCAGGCCGGGAAAGATACTTAGGAGGACAAAGAAATCGAGCAGGTCGAAGAAACCATCGTAGATGCAGCCCCGTCCATCGACGCAGCTCCAAAGGCCCCATCGATCGACGTTAATCCACGTCGATCGATGCCAGTTCCCAGTATGCCTCCGAAAAGACCTCCTCTGTCATTTCCGCAACGGTTTGCCAAAACAAAGATGAACGAGAGGTATGCACGCTTCTTGGAAAATATGAAGAAGGTGCATATCAATATTCCATTGGTTGAAGCACTGCGAGAGATGCCCGGATACATCAAATTTTTGAAGGACATGGTCTCGCAGAAAAGACCCTTTTTGGAACATGAGACAATCAACCTGTTCGAAGAATGCAGTGCCATAATTCAAAAGAAGATGCCGATCAAAAGAGAGGATCCGGGCTCCTTCACGATCTCTTGCGTAATCGGAAGGGAGACTTTCAGAAAAGTCCTCTGTGATTCTGGAGCATCGATCAATCTGATGCCGCTGTCTATCTTCAAGCGGTTGGAGATCGGAAACATCAAGCCAACAACCATATCACTTTAGATGGCTGATCGTTCACTGTCCTACCCGAGAGGCATTGTGGAAGATGTGCTGGTGAAGGTAAAGGATTTCATTATCCCAGCCAATTTTGTGGTGCTTGATATGGAAGAAGATTGGAACATTCCCCTGATCCTCGGAAGACCATTCTTGAAGACCGGAGGGGCGTTGATCGACATTCGAGACGGCAAACTAAAATTCCGGGTCAACAACGAGTTAGTCACATTCTTGATCTATAAAGCCATGCAGAAGCACAACAAGGGGAGCTACCAAGAAGAATGCCACATGATCAACCGTTTCAACCCTGTGATATCTTCTCCCTTCGCGTCTCTCAAAATAGAGCTGGATTTTCTGGAAAACTGCCTACAACACTCACTGCTCTCATCGACAAATCTAGAAGAGGCAGACGAGGAGATTTTGGATCTGGTCATGGATTTGGAATTTTTCGAGGAGATAACTCGGGAAAAGGAAAACAAGAGAGAGAAACTAGCAAGCCGGTACCGCCGGAACAAACCAGGAAAGCGTGGGGGACAGTCTACGTCGATCGACACCATCAGCTCATCGATCAACGCCGCCTCAAAGTCCACGTTGATCGACGTGAATTTCACGTCGATCGATACACAAAGGAAGATAGGCATGGAGTCCTCATCGACAGAAACAGCGAGACATAGAAAAGGGATTGCTGCAGTTTTGCCCAAGTCGATCGACGCCCAGAGCACGTCGATCGATGCCAACCTGGGACAGCAGCCATCCAACTCTGATCTGCCAGCTCTGGAACTCAAGACGCTTCCGGCACACCTCAGGTACGTTTTTCTTGGCCCTAATGACACTTACCCTGTTATTGTCTATGTCTATCTTACATAGGGGGAGTTAGAGAAATTGCTACGAGTTCTACAGAAATATAAGTCCGCCATTGGATGGACTTTGGGGGATATCAAAGGGATCAATCCTTCACTTTGCATGCACAAGATCATCCTCGACGAGGACGCCACACCGAAGAGTTGTGCACAACAACGACTGAACCCTATCATGCAAGAAGCCGTAAAGAAGGAGGTTCTCAAACTCCTAGACCATGGCATGATATACCTGATTTCCGATAGCAAATGGGTAAGCCCTACTCAAGTAGTAGCCAAGAAAGGGGGGATGCAGATAGTTAAGAATGACAATGGAGAGGAAGCTGCGACAAGACCGGTCACGGGATGGCGATTTTGCATCAACTACCGAGCCTTGAACACCGCCACGTGCAAAGATCACTTTCCTCTTCCTTTCATTGATCAAATGCTTGATAGATTTTCCGGTTACCCATTCTATTATTTTCTTGATGGTTACTCAGGGTATAATCAGATAGTTGTGGCGCCAGAAGATCAGCACAAGATGACATTCACCTGTCCTTACGGAGTGTTCGCCTACCGAAGGATGCCATTCGGATTGTGCAATGCACCGGCGACCTTTCAAAGATGCATGATGGCAATCTTCCACGACTTGATCGAAGATATCATGGAGGTATTTATGGACAATTTCTCAGTCTTTGGTAGCTCATTTGATGTTTGTTTGCAGAATTTGGCTACCGTACTAGAGAGATGCACCGAGAAAAATCTATGCCTCAATTGGGAGAAATGCTACTTCATGGTGCGAGAGGGAATCGTGCTGGGACATCGAGTATCAACTGAAGGATTAGAAGTGGACCGAGCCAAAGTGACAACCATTGAAAAGATGCCACCACCGATAAGTGTCAAAGTAGTCAGAAGTTTTCTTGGTCATGCCGAATTCTACAGAAGATTCATCAAGGACTTCTCAAAGATATCGCGGCCCTTGTGCAACTTGTTAGAGAAGGATGTGTCATTTGTCTTTGACGACGACTGCCTGCAGGCCTTTGAAAAGCTGGAAAACGCATTATTGATCGCACCGGTGCCGACTTCTCCAGACTGGAGCGAGCCGTTCATTCTGATGTGCGACGCCAACGACTATGCAGTTGGGGCAGCCTTGGGGCAACTGAAAAGAAGGCTCTTTCATGTGATCTATTACGCTAGCAAGAGCATGAATCCGGCTCAATGCAACTATACCACCACAGAAAAGGAAATGCTTGCGGTCGTGTATGCATTTGACAAGTTTCGGTCCTATCTGATAGGTTCGAAGATGATTGTCTACACCGACCATGTAGCCATTAGATACCTGTTCGCGAAGCAAGATGCCAAGCCCAGATTGATCCGGTGGATACTGTTGCTGCAAGAGTTTGATTTGGAGATAAAGGACAGAAAAGGAAGTGAGAATTTGATTGCAGACCACTTATCACGAATTGAGCCACCAGTCGAAGGGGATGACCAGAAGATGATCCGAGAGATGTTCCTTGACGAGCAGATCTATGCTATCAAGGATTTGAGGGAGACGTACGAGTCCAAAACACCATGGTATGCGGATTTCGCCAACTATCTGGTGTCCGGCGTTCTTCCACCGGACTCTTCCCCGTATGCAAAGAAGAAGTTTCTGCATGATGTCAGATTCTACTATTGGGAGGATCCCTACCTTTGGCGTAGATGCGCTGACGGTGTCATTCGCCGTTTTGTGCCTCAATCCGAGTGGCAACAAATTTTTGAAGTCTGCCAATCATCTCCTAGCGGCGGTCATCATTCAGCCAACCTGACAGCATTCAAAATCCGAGCGAGCAGATTCTATTGGCCTTCCATCTATGAGATCTGTTGTGGGTGGATTACGAGTTGTGGTCGTTGCCAGAGGACCGGCAACATCTCACGGAGGGATGAGATGCCACAGACTTCGGTGATTAAAATTGAAATCTTTGATGTTTGGGGGATCGACTTCATGGGTCCTTTTCCGCCATCCCAAGGGTTCTCATACATTCTACTGGCGGTGGATTACGTGTCGCGATGGGTTAAAGCCGTTCCAACAGTCACCAATGATTCCTAAGTCGTCATCAAGTTCCTTCAGAAGCTCGTGACAAAATTTAGAATGCCAAGAGCCCTGGTAAGCGATGGAGGATCACACTTTTGTAACAAATGGCTTGCCTCTCTTCTTGTTAGGTATGGAGTCAAGCACCGCGTTACCACCCCATATCATCCTCAAGGGAATGGGCTGACGGAACTATCCAATCGAGAAATCAAGTGAATCTTGGAGAAAACAGTGAAGCAACGAAAAGATTGGGCAGCAATACTTGACGATGCACTTTGGGCATACCGCACCGCCTACAAAACCCCATTGGGACATCTCCAAATCAGCTAATTTTTGGAAAGTCATGTCACCTCCCCTTCAAGATGGAGAACAAGGCTTGGAGAGCAGTGAAAGAGCTGATTCTGGATTGGAAGACGGCTGCAGAAGAGCGCGCCATGGCATTGAATGAGCTGGAAGACTTTCGGGATGAAGCTTACGAAAATAATGTCATACACAAGAAGCGAGCGAAGAGATTCCACAACAAGGATTTGATCTCATGTTTTTCAATCAGGTGACAAATTCCTCTTCAAATCCCGCCTCCGCTTCATGCCCGAAAAGTTGCAGTCAAATTGGGCTGGACCGTACACCGTGGTCTGTCAATTTTTGAATGGTGTAGTCGAATTGGCTGGTCAAGATGGAAAGAACTTCAAAGTCAATGGGCAGAACCTCAAACCATACTATACCTCACTTCAAATCGGAGCGGTGGAGAAGTACTACTTGAATCGGCCATAAGAGTACAGGTATTGTCGAGCTAGCGACATAAAACCAAGAACTGGTTGGGAGGTAACCAAACAGTTTACTGTTTTTCTTACTTCAGTTATTTTAATTCAGTCGAGTCGAGTAAATAGGACTTAGAATCATTTTTCAGCAATTTTTTGAGTCAGTGCTCAGTTTAGGTCTGCGTCGACCAAAGCCAGACTCACGTCGATCGACGCAAAATTCTGGCTCACGTCGATCGACGTGGAACCAACATCGATCGATGCGAGTTTCTGAACCTTGTTGATCGACGCGAAACCAGCATCGATCGACGCGGGGTGTTCAGAGACGCGAACAGACGGGTTTGAAACCCAATTTTGCCTCATTTCTCACCACAAAACACACACGCACGTCGCTCTCTCCTCCCCAAACACCCGACCTCGAAATATTTCTCCCGTAACTCATTGCTACATTCAAAGGTATGTATCCTAGACCATTCCTTTATGATTATTTCATGTATTTTGGATGATTTGAGCATGATTTTGCTTAATTTGGACCTTGGAGCCCTAGTTTCAAATTCTTGCTATTTTTTCGATTTTGTTGCAACTCTTCATGATTAATCGATATGGGTGGTAGTTCTAGTCGATACACTTGCTCTTTGTGAATGTGTAGCACTAGGATTTGTTGAATACGATTCTAGCAAGATTGGGGGTAATTCCACTTGGGTGTTCTTTTTTTTGTGCCTTGCAATTTTGGGGTGAAATTCCTTCAATTGAGGATGTATTAGGCTAGGTTTGGGTGTAAATTGCATGAATGTTGAATCAATTCTGCTTGGGTAGATACTTTTTTAGGCTAATTGCAATTTTTTTTTGTTGAAATTGGAAATTTTGGTGAAGTACTATGGATACATATTGACAATTTTTCCTTCTATCCTTGCAGATAAAAAATGGCATTCCACCCAACTTTTGCCAACAAGGCAGCCGAAAAGAGGTTCAGGAAATTCTCTAGCTCAAAATTCACAGTCCACCAGACTCTATACCCGTGCACAGAAATGAGGAACTTGTTGGGTATTAGACGAGATGTGGCGGCCCTGTTGGAGAGAGCCAAATGGGATTCATGGATGACCAAGCGGTGGCTGACTTACCCATCGCTTGTGTTGGAGTTTTTGGCGTCGCTCCATGTCTACGATGTTCAACCGGAGTCCGAGCCAACCACCATCTCCTTCCAACTTCTGAATGAGCATTATGAGCTGCCGAGGGACCAGCTTGAGGAAATTTGGGGGGTCCCAAAATCTGGCATCGGGTTCCTTCCACCGGATTTTTACATAGCCGGGTATTGGAACCAAATTGCAGTCGAGGCAAAGGAGGATGTGCGAGAGTTTGATTCGGGAAACATGAAGGCATCCTCCATCGACAACCCTGTGTTCCATTATCTCCAGCGGTGCATGGGGGTGTCTATCACCGGCCGGCATGAGAGCGCTTAAGTGAGAGTGGGGGAGCTCTATGCCATCTACTGTATGCTGACAGCAGAGGAGTTCAGCTTTGCGGCATTGATCATGGACCACTGGAGGCACCAAGTCAAGGCCTCAAAGGGCAACATCTGGAGCGGGGGATTGATTACCCCGATTGCAGAATATGTGGGGATCGACTTGACCGACATCGAGGTGCTCGAGGACAGCCGAGTTCTCAGCACCTCGCACCTGGTTTGGATGCTAATGCTCTCACCCCGAGAGGGTGGTTGGTCTTTGAGGATGTCCAACGGGGACAAGTTTCCACTTCCGCAGAGGGCACTCACGCGCGTCACCGATTATCACTTCTGTTATAACTGGTTGATGAGCACACCCGCCCACATGAGGCCGATGGTTGGATCCCGTGGAGGACCCGGCACCTCCAGACTCCTTCACAGACTGCAGACACGGCCGAACCAGAGACCCCCAGTAGAGGACGCCGAGGATGAGGAGCACGATGGGGGCGCAAAGGAGATTCCAGGCAGGACCGGTGGAGCCTCGTCCGACCACTTCAAGGGAGGGTCTTCTTCTTCAGGGATGGATTTGGCGACGATCTACCTGTTCATGCAGCAGCAGGCTGCTTTGCATGCGGCAGAGCACACCCGGCAGGCCGAGTTTCGCCAGCATGTGAACACGAGGCTCAACACCCTCGACAGTCAGATGCAGCGCCTCCTTCTGAACACCCAGCCTGACTCCGTCTACCTCCGCCGCCATCGTGAGCGCCAGGACCGCCATCGGAGACTTCCCGTCTGGCCATCCACCAATGTGGTTATGGAGGATCCTCTGGAGGAGGAATGAGGTACCGTTTCTCTTTTCCCATCTAACTTGCAAACTTGTCCACTCCTTTGAGTGAAACAAATTTGGGGGGATGAGGATCGGAAAAAGAAAACGTTTGTTTTTTTAATTTTATTTATTTACTATTTTATTTTATTTTCTTTTTCTTTTTGTTTTTGTTTTTTCTGAACCATCACCATCCTTGTTTTTTTGCTTCAATGTGAACAATTGCTCTCTGCACGACTTTTCACTCAAATTAGTATTTTGAACTCTTGATTTGTGGTACTAGTTTTGAATTGGATGGTCTTGAGAATTGTTTTAGGAGCTTTGATCATAGGGCAGTCGGAACTACTTTGGATTATGTTGGTGTTGAGAATTATGACTTGTCTTTCCTTGAATGAGAATTGTTGATTGATAATTGAGATATTTGCTGATTGAGAATGAAAATCTGTGTGATAGAGTAGCCGATGATAGGAGTTGTTTTGCTTGATGAGTTGATCTTTGAAATATAAATCCTTGCATGATAACTGTTCAAAGTTGGGTAATTGTTGAGGAGTAACAAAATTTTAACCCTGTGTAAAAATTTGAGCCTTTCTTTTTGTTTGATGAGTGACAAGGTTTTTTTTAGACTTACTTCCTAGAATTTGACGAATTTCTCTCTTGAGGTTGCATTAAGTGTGGTAATAGGGTGAAAATGATTTTAGGCATGTTCTTTCGAAGCCCATCTCCCATACACTAACCTTTAATTTCCACTTGTAACACCTTTGAGCCTTGAGTAAATTTTCTTAGATTAGAAGGGTTGATGAATAAATTGATCTATTGGAAGGTGTGAATTGTGGGATTGTGATGTGATGCCATGTGCAAAAATAAGGGTTTCCATGGGTAAAACAAGAAAAAAAAAGAAGAGAGGTCAACAATTGTGAAAAAAAAAGAGAAGAACGAGAAAAGAATTCATATGTTTGTTAGTTCACGAAAGCTTGAAACTAGTTCTAAGGAACCCTGAAAATTATAAGAAAAAAAAAAGAAAAGAGAAAAAAAAAGAGAAAGAACAAGATTGTGCATGGGAAGAGAAAAATTATGTGGTTATGATATGTTTGGGTCTACGGGTTTAATTGCAATATTTTGAGTCACTTAGCCAAATATATCCCACCTTTTAGGTAAGCCACATTACAACCAAAATAAGACCTTTCTGATTCTCTGAAAAGCCACACTAACAAACAGTGGAGAGATGCGAAATTTGTCAAACTTATGGAGAGGTGAACTAAAACCTTGAGTAAGTGAAACACGAACCCTTTGCTTCTTGAGTGATGAGTGCAAACACTGCCCGGTGAGGTTCCTCCTCAATAACTTAACAATGAGAATTTGTTTGGATTGCATGAATTATATGAATAATGATACTTAGATTACAAAAGAAGCTTGTGAGGCATTGCACACTTGTATCTGCATTTAATTCGATTTCTTTTCTGTGAATTGATCGAGGACGATCAATGGTTTAAGTTTGGGGGAGTTGATAAGTTAGTATTTTTACCAACTTATCTCTTTGTTCTTTGACTGATTGGGTGATGTTTGGATTGTTTTACGTGTCTTTTTGTGCATGAATCGGCTTTAGTGGTCGTAATGTCGTGATTGGTGAATTATGCAGGTTTTTAGTTAGAAATAGGGAAGAATTGGGAATTGCTCAAAGTTCCAGACCCACGTCGATCGACGCCCAGGGCACGTCGATCAATGCAAGTGTTCGAAGAACAATCGACGAAGAGAATTGAAGGGAGATCGATGCACGGTTCAAAAGCCAGGTCCACGTCGATCACGTAGGATGTGCGTCGATCGACGCGGGTCCTTCAAGGCTGTCGATCGACGTGATTTCTCCATCGATCGACGAGGCGACGGGTTTTCCTAATCTGATCTTGATTTGAAGATAGAGACATATCTAATCCTAGATAATGTTTGATGCATCCATCACTACTATAAAAGGCCATGTAAAATTTGAAAATTGGTGTGGAAATCAGTAGAGCAATTAAGAGATTTTAGAGTATTTAAGATTTTAGAGATTTCCAAGAGCTTTTTAGATTTTATGTTTGAAGACAGGTTTTTGTGGGAAGACATCTACACCCAAGTTTTATGCAATTCGCGTCTTTATTTATCTATGATGATTCTAGTCATGAATATGTGTGACTAAATCCCTTCTCAGATTCTAGGGTTTCGAACTATCAATGTATGCATGTTTGATTAATTGAATTATTTTTCCCTTTCCCGTCGTAGTTTGTGAAATCTGTGCTTATTCATGATCTTGAGTTTGCTGGCCACATCTTAGGATTAATTAGTTGAGAACTTGAGACGTAACTGTAATTGTTTTCAATGGAAAGAGTTTTTCACAATATAATTTGATTTCTTGTCT
>JAPKLW010009658.1:0-12030 GCA_026898455.1 Plectranthus barbatus | reverse complement strand
CCGATCAATCCACAACTCCGATGCTGGAATGTGTGCAACATACTTGTAGAACTCATCGAGACGATCGATTCGATAAAAGTTTTAAAAGAATTCCATCTTTTTTTGAGGAGACATCGTGGTTTGTACCGAACTCTTCCTTGAAGCACTTATAAAGTTGATTCCCGATCAATCTACAACTCAGATGCTCGAATGTGTGCAACATACTCGTACAACTCATTGAGACTGATCGATTCTGTACAAGTTTTCATAGAGTTCCATCTTTTGTTGAGGAGATATCGTGGTTTGTACCGAACACTTCATTGAAGCACTTATAAAGTTGATTTCCGATCAATCCACAACTCCGATGCTGGAATGTGTGCAACATACTTGTAGAACTCATCGAGACGATCGATTCGATACAAGTTTTAAAAGAATTCAATCTTTTTTTGAGGAGACATCGTGGTTTGTACCGAACTCTTCATTGAAGCACTTATAAAGTTGATTCCTGATCAATCCACAACTCTGATGCTCGATTGTGTGCATCATACTTATAGAACTCATCGAGATGTTCGATTCGGTACAAGTTTTCAAAGAGTTCCATCTTTTGTTGAGGAGATATCGTGGTTTGCACCGAACTCTTCATTGAAGCACTTATAAAGTTGATTCCAGATCAATCCACAACTCCGATGGTGGAATGTGTGCAACATACTTGAAGAACTCATCGAGACGATCGATTTGATACAAGTTTCAAAAGAGTTCCATCTTTTGTTGAGGAGAGATATCGTGGTTTGTACCGAACTCTTCATTGAAGCACTTAAAAAGTTGATTCCCGATCAATCCACAACTCTGATGCTCGAATATGTGCAACATACTTGTAGAGCTCATCGAGATTCAGTACAATTTTTCAAAAATTTCCATCTTTTGTAGAGGAGATATCGTGGTTTGTACAGAACTCTACATTGAAGCACTTATAAAGTTGATTCCCGATCAATCCACAACTTTGATGCAGGAATGTGTGCAACATACTTGTAGAACATATCGAGAAGATTGATTCGGTACAAGTTTTCAAAGAGTTATATCTTTTGTAGAGGAGATATCGTGGTTTGTACCGAACTCTTCACTGAAGCACTTATAAAGTTGATTTCCGATCAATCCACTACTCCGATGCTCGAATGTGTGCAACATACTTGTAGAACTCATCGAGACGATCGATTCGGTACTGGTTTTCAAAGAGTTCCATCTTTTGTTGAGGAGATATCTTGGTTTGTACCAAACTCTTCATTGAAGCACTTATAAAGTTGATTCCTGATCAATCCAAAACTCCTATGCTCAAATGTGTGCAACATACTTGTAGAACTCAACAAGACGATCGATTCGGTACAAGTTTTCAAAGAGTTCCATCTTTTGTTGAGGAGATATCGTCGTTTTTACCGTACTCTTCACTGAAGTACTTATAGAATTGATTCCCGATCAATCCACAATTCAGATGCTGAAATGTGTGCAACATACTTGTAGAACTCATCGAGACGATCGATTCGACACAAGTTTTAAAAGAGTTCCATCTTTTTTTGAGGAGATATCGTGGTTTGTACCGAATTCTTCATTGAAGCACTTATAAAGATGATTCCCAATTAACCCACAACTCTGATGCTCGAATGTGTGCAACGTACTTGTAGAACTCATCGAGACGAATGATTCAGTACAATTTTTAAAAGAGTTCCATCTTTTGTTGAGGAGATATCGAGGTTTGTACCGAACTCTTCATTAAAGCACTTATAAAGTTGATTCCCGATCAATCCACAACTTCGATGTTCGAATGTGTGCAACATACTTGTGGAACTCATCGAGACGATCGATTCGGTACAAGTTTTCAAAAATTTCCATCTTTTGTTGAGGTGATATCGTGGTTTCTACCGAACTCTTCATTGAAGCACTTATAAAGTTTATTCCCGATCAATCCACAACTCCAAAGCTCGAATGTGTGCAACATACTTGTAGAACTCATCGAGAGGATCGGTTCGGTACAAGTTTTCAAAGAGTTCCATCTTTTGTTGAGGAGATATCGTGGTTTGTACCGAACTCTTCACTTTAGTACTTATAAAATTGATTCCCGATCAATCCACAATTCCGATGCTGGAATGTGTGCAAAATACTTGTAGAACTCATCGAGACGATCGATTCGGTACTAGTTTTCAAAGAGTTCCATCTTTTTTTTAGGAGACATCGTGGTTTGTACCGAACTCTTCATTGAAGCACTTTTAAAGTTGATTCCCGATCAATCCACAACTCCAAAGCTCGAATGTGTGCAACATACTTGTAGAACTCATCAAGAGGATCGGTTCGTTACAAGTTTTCAAAGAGTTCCATCTTTTGTTGAGGAGATATCGTGGTAAGTACCGAACTCTTTATTGAAGCACTTATAAAGTTGATTCCCAATCAACCCACAACTCCGATGCTCCGATGTGTGCAACATACTTGTAGAACTCATCGTGACGATTGATTCGGTATAATTTTTAAAAGAGTTCCATCTTTTGTTGAGGAGATATCGAGGTTTGTACCGAACTCTTCATTGAAGCACTTATAAAGTTGATTCCCGATCAATCCACAACTTCGATGCTCGAATGTGTGCAACATACTTGTAGAACTCATCGAGACGATCGATTCGGTACAAGTTTTAAAAGATTTCCATCTTTTGGTGAGGTGATATTGTGGTTTCTACCGAACTCTTCATTGAAGCACTTATAAAGTTGATTCCCGATAAATCCACAACTCCAAAGCTCGAATGTGTGCAACATACGTGTAGAACTCATCGAGAGGATCGGTTCGGTAAAAGTTTTCAAAGAGTTCCATCTTTTGTTGAGGAGATATCATGGTTTGTACCGAACTCTTCATTGAAGCACTTATAAAGTTGATTCCCGATCAATCTACAACTCCGATGCCCGAATGTGTGCAACATACTTGTAGAACTCATCAAGATGATTGATTCGGTACAAGTTTTCGAAGAGTTCCATCTTTTGTTGAGGAGATATCGTGGTTTGAACCGAACTCTTCATTGAAGCACTTATAAAGTTGATTCCCGATCAATCCACAACTCTGATGCTCGAATGTGTGCAACATACTTGTAAAACTCATCGAGACGATCGATTTGGTACAAGTTTTCAAAGAGTTCCAACTTTTGTTGAGGAGATATCGTAGTTTGTACCAAACTCTTCATTGAAGCACTTATAAAGTTGATTCCCAATCAACCCACAATTCTGATGCTCGAATGTGTCCAACATACTTGTAGAACTCATTGAGACGATCGATTCGGTACAAGTTTTCAAAGAGTTCCAACTTTTGTTGAGGAGATATCGTGGTTTGTACCAAACTCTTCATTGAAGCACTTATAAAGTTGATTCCCAATCAACCCACAATTCTGATGCTCGAATGTGTGCAACATACTTGTAGAACTCTTTGAGACGATCGATTCGGTACAAGTTTTAAAAGAGTTCCATCTTTTTGAGGAGATATTGTGGTTTGTACCGAACTCTTCATTGAATCACTTAAAAAGTTGATTCCCGATCAATCCACAACTCCGATTCTCGAATATGAGCTACATACTTGTATAACTCATCGAGACAATCGATTCGGTACAATTTTTCAAAGAGTTACATCTTTTTTTGAGGAGCTATCGTGGTTTGTACCGAACTCTTCATTGAAGCACTTATAAAGTTGATTGTCGATCAATCCACAACACTGATGCTCAAATGTGTGCAACAAACTTGTAGTACTCATCGAGACGATCGATTCGGTACTAGTTTTCAAAGAGTTGATTCCCGATCAATCCACAACTCCGATGCTCAAATGTGTGCAACAAACTTGTAGTACTCATCGAGACGATCGATTCGGTACTAGTTTTCAAAGAGTTGATTCCCGATCAATCCACAACTCCGATGCTCAAATGTGTGCAACAAACTTGTAGTACTCATCGAGACGATCGATTCGGTACTAGTTTTCAAAGAGTTCCATCTTTTGTTGAGGAGATATCGTTGTTTGTATCGAACTCTTCATTTAAGCACTTATAAAGTTGATTTCCGATCAATCCACAACTCCGATGCTGGAATGTGTGCAACATACTTATAGAACTCATCGAGACGATCGATTCGATACAAGTTTTAAAAGAATTCCATCTTTTTTTTAGGAGACAACGTGGTTTGTGCCGAACTCTTCATTGAATCACTTATAAAGTTGATTCCTGATCAATCCACAACTCTGATGCTCGATTGTGTGCAACATACTTGTAGAACTCATCGAGACGTTCAATTCGGTACAAGTTTTCAAAGAGTTCCATCTTTTGTTGAGGAGATATCGTGGTTTGTACCGAACTCTTCATTGAAGCACTTATAAAGTTGATTCCAGATCAATCCACAACTCCGATGGTGGAATGTGTGCAACATACTTGAAGAACTCATCGAGACGATCGATTTGATACAAGTTTTAAAAGAGTTCCATCTTTTTTTGAGGAGACATCGTGGTTTGTACCGAACTCTTCATTGAAGCACTTATAAAGTTGATTCCCGATCAATCTACAACTCCAAAGCTCGAATGTGTGCAACATACTTGTAGAACTCATCGAGAAGATCGGTTCGGTACAAGTTTTCAAAGATTTCCATCTTTTGTTGAGGAGATATCGTGGTTTGTACCTAACTCTTCACTTAAGTACTTATAAAATTGATTCCCGATCAATCCACAATTCCGATGCTGGAATGTGTGCAACATACTTGTAGAACTCATCGAGACGATAGATTCGGTACTAGTTTTCAAAGAGTTCCATCTTTTTTTGAGCAGACATCGTGGTTTGTACCGAACTCTTCATTGAAGCACTTTTAAAGTTGATTCCCGATCAATCCACAACTCTGATGCCCGAATGTGTGCAACATACTTGTAGAACTCATCGAGACGATCGATTCGGTACAAGTTTTCAAAGATTTCCATCTTTTGTTGAGGAGATATCGTGGTTTGTACCGAACTCTTCATTGAAGCACTTTTAAAGTTGATTCCCGATCAATCCACAACTGCGATGCTCGAATGTGTGCAACATACTTGAAGAACTCATCGAGACGTTCAATTCGGTACAAGTTTTCAAAGAGTTCCATCTTTTGTTGAGGAGATATCGTGGTTTGTACCGAACTCTTCATTGAAGCACTTATAAAGTTGATTCCAGATCAATCCACAACTCCGATGGTGGAATGTGTGCAACATACTTGAAGAACTCATCGAGACGATTGATTCGGTACAATTTTTAAAAGAGTTCCATCTTTTGTTGAGGAGATATCGAGGTTTGTACCAAACTCTTCATTGAAGCACTTATAAAGTTGATTCCCGATCAATCCACAACTTCGATGCTCGAATGTGTGCAACATACTAGTAGAACTCATCGAGAAGATCGATTCGGTACAAGTTTTCAAAGATTTCCATCTTTTGTTGAGGTGATATCGTGGTTTCTACCGAACTCTTCATTGAAGCACTTATAAAGTTGATTCCCGATCAATCTACAACTCCAAAGCTCGAATGTGTGCAACATACTTGTAGAACTCATCGAGAAGATTGGTTCGGTACAAGTTTTCAAAGATTTCCATCTTTTGTTGAGGAGATATCGTGGTTTGTACCTAACTCTTCACTTAAGTACTTATAAAATTGATTCCCGATCAATCCACAATTCCGATGCTGGAATGTGTGCAACATACTTGTAGAACTCATCTAGACGATAGATTCGGTACTAGTTTTCAAAGAGTTCCATCTTTTTTTGAGCAGACATCGTGGTTCGTACCGAACTCTTCATTGAAGCACTTTTAAAGTTGATTCCCGATCAATCCACAACTCTGATGCCCGAATGTGTGCAACATACTTGTAGAACTCATCGAGACGATCAATTCGATACAAGTTTTCAAAGAGTTCCATCTTTTGTTGAGGAGATATTGTGTTTGTACCGAACTCTTCATTGAAGCACTTATAAAGTTGATTCCCGATCAATCCACAACTCCGATGCTCGAATGTGTACAACATACTTGTAGAACTCATCGAGACGATCGATTCAGTACAAGTTTTAAAAGAGTTCCATCTTTTGTTGAGGAGATATCGTGGTTTGTACCGAACTCTTCACTGAAGTACTTATAAAATTGCTTCCCGAACAATCCACAACTCTGATACCCGAATGTGTGCAACATACTTGTAGAACTCATCGAGATTCAGTACAATTTTTCAAAAATTTCCATCTTTTGTAGAGGAGATATCGTGGTTTGTACAGAACTCTTCATTGAAGCACTTATAAAGTTGATTCCCGATCAATCCACAATTTTGATGCTCGAATGTGTGCAACATACTCGTAGAACATATCGAGAAGATTGATTCGGTACAAGTTTTCAAAGAGTTATATCTTTTGTAGAGGAGATATCGTGGTTTGTACCGAACTCTTCGCTGAAGCACTTATAAAGTTGATTTCTGATCAATCCACTACTCCGATGCTCGAATGTGTGCAACATACTTGTAGAACTCATCGAGACGATCGATTCGGTACTAGTTTTCAAAGAGTTCAATCTTTTGTTGAGGAGATATCGTGGTTTGTACCAAACTCTTAATTGAAGCACTTATAAAGTTGATTCCCGATCAATCCACAACTCTGATGCTCGAATGTGTGCAACATACTTGTAGAACTCATCGAGACGATCGATTCGGTACAAGTTTTCATAGAGTTCCATCTCTTGTTGGAAGATATCGTGGTTTGTACCGAACTCTTTATTGAAGCAATTATAAAGTTGATTCCCGATCAATCCACAACTCCGATGCTCGAATGTGTGCAACATACTTGTAAAACTCATCGAGACGATCGATTTGGTACAAGTTTTCAAAGAGTTCCATCTTTTGTTGAGGAGATATCGTGGTTTGTACCGAACTCTTCATTGTAGCACTTATAAAGTTGATTCTTGATCAATCCACAACTCCGATGCTGGAATGTGTGCAACATACTTGTAGAACTCATCGAGACAATCGATTCGATACAAGTTTTAAAAGAGTTCCATCTTTTTTTGAGGAGACATCGTGGTTTGTACCGAACTCTTCATTGAAGCACTTATAAAGTTGATTCCCGATCAATCTATAACTCAGATGCTCGAATGTGTGCAACATACTTGTAGAACTCATCGAGACGATTGATTCGGTACTAGTTTTCAAAGAGTTCCATCTTTTGTTGAGGAGATATCGTGGTTTGTACCAAACTCTTCATTGAAGCACTTATAAAGTTGATTCCTGATCAATCCACAACTCCGATGCTCGAATGTGTGCAACATACTTGTAGAACTCATCCAGACGATCGAATCAGTGCAAGTTTTCAAAGAGTTCCATCTTTTGTTGAGGAGACATCGTGGTTTGTACCGAACTCTTCATTGAATCACTTAAAAAGTTGATTCCCGATCAATCCACAACTCCGATGCTCGAATATGTGCTACATACTTGTAGAACTCATCGAGACGATCGATTCGGTACAATTTTTCAAAGAGTTCCATCTTTTGATGAGGAGCTATCGTGGTTTGTACCGTACACTTCATTGAAGCACTTATAAAGTCGATTCCCGATCAATCCACAACTCCGATGCTCGAATGTGTGCAACATACTTGTAGAGTTCATCGAGACGATTGAATCGGTACTAGTTTTCAAAGAGTTCCATCTTTTGTTGAGGAGATATCGTGGTTTGTACCGAACTCTTCATTGAAGCACTTATAAAGTTGATTCTCGATCAACCCACAACTCTGATTCTCGAATGTGTGCAACATACTCGTACAACTCATCGAGACTGATCGATTTTGTACAAGTTTTCATAGAGTTACATCTTTTGTTGAGGAGATATCGTGGTTTGTACCGAACTCTTCATTGAAGCACTTATAAAGTTGATTCCCGATCAATCCACAACTCTGATGCTCGAATTTGTGCAACATACTTGTAGAACTCATCGAGACGATCAATTCGGTATAAGTTTTCAAAGAGTTCCATCTTTTGTTGAGGAGTTATCGTGGTTTGTACTGAACTCTTCACTGAAGTACTTATAAAATTGCTTCCCGAACAATCCACAACTCTGATGCCCGAATGTGTGCAACATACTTGTAGAACTCATCGAGACGATTGATTCGGTACAAGTTTTCAAAGAGTTCCATCTTTTGTTGAGGAGATATCGTTGTTTGTACTGAACTCTTCATTGAAGAACTTATAAAGTTGATTCCCGGTCAATCCACAACTCCGATGCTCGAATGTGTGCAACATACTTGTAGAGTTCATCGAGACGATCGATTCGGTACAAGTTTTCAAAGAATTCCATCTTTTGTTTAGGAGATATCTTGGTTTGTACCGAACTCTTCATTGAAGCACTTATAAAGTTGATTCTCGATCAACCCACAACTCTGATTCTCGAATGTGTGCAACATACTCGTACAACTCATCGAGACTGATCGATTCGGTACAAGTTTTCATAGAGTTCCATCTTTTGTTGAGGAGATATCGTGGTTTGTACCGAACTCTTCATTGAAGCACTTATAAAGTTGATTCCTGATCAATCCATAACTCCGATGCTCGAATGTGTGCAACATACTTGTAGATCTCATCGAGAAGATCGATTCGGTACAAGTTTTCAAAGAGTTCCACTTTTGTTGAGGAGATATTGTGGTTTGTACCAAACTCTTCATTGAAGCACTTATAAAGTTGATTCCCAATCAACCCACAACTCCGATGCTCGAATGTGTGCAACATACTTGTAGAACTCATCGAGACGATTGATTCGGTTCAATTTTTAAAAGAGTTCCATCTTTTGTTGAGGAGATATCGAGGTTTGTACCGAACTCTTCATTAAAGCACTTATAAAGTTGATTCCCGATCAATCCACAACTTCGATGCTCGAACGTGTGCAACATACTTGTAGAACTCATCGAGACGATCGATTCGGTACAAGTTTTCATAGATTTCCTTCTTTTGTTGAGGTGATATCGTGGTTTCTACCGAACTATTCATTGAAGCACTTATAAAGTTGATTCCCGATCAATCCACAACTCCAAAGCTCGAATGTGTGCAACATACTTGTAGAACTCATCGAGAGGATCGGTTCGGTACAAGTTTTCAAAGAGTTCCATCTTTTGTTGAGGAGATATCATGGTTTGTACCGAACTCTTCATTGAAGCACTTATAAAGTTGATACCCGATCAATCCACAACTCCAATGCCCAAATGTGTGCAACATACTTGTAGATCTCATCAAGATGATTGATTCGGTACAAGTTTTCAAAGAGTTCCATCTTTTGTTGAGGAGATATCGTGGTTTGTACCAAACTCTTCATTGAAGCACTTATAAAGTTGATTCCCGATCAATCCACAACAAAGATGCTCAAATGTGTGCAACATACTTGTAGAGTTCATCGATACGATCGATTTGTTACAAGTTTTCAAAGAGTTCCATCTTTTGTAGAGGAGATATCGTGGTTTGTACCGAACTCTTCATTGAAGCACTTATAAAGTTAATTCCCGATCAACCCACAACTCTGATTCTCGAATGTGTGCAACATACTCGTACAACTCATCGAGACGATCGATTTGGTTCAAATTTTCAAAGAGTTCCATCTTTTGTTGAGGAGATATCGTGGTTTGTACCGAACTCTTCATTGAAGCACTTATAAAGTTGATTCCCGATCAATCCACAACTCCGATGCTCGAATGTGTGCAACATACTGGTAGAACTCATCGAGACGATCGATTCGATACAAGTTTTCAAAGAGTTCCATATTTTGTTGAGGAGATATCGTGGTTTGTACCAAACTCTTCATTGAAGCACTCATAAAGTTGATTCCCAATCAACCCACAATTTTGATGCTCGAATGTGTGCAACATACTTGTAGAACTCATTGAGACGATCGATTCGGTAAAAGTTTTAAATGAGTTCCATCTTTTGAGGAGATATCGTGGTTTGTACCGAACTCTTCATTGAAGCACTTATAAAGTTGATTCCCGATCAATCCACAACTTCGATGCTCGAATGTGTGCAACATACTTGTAGAACTCATCGAGACGATCGATTTGGTACAAGTTTTCAAAGAGTTCCATCTTTTGTGTAAGTGATATCGTGGTTTGTACCGAACTCTTCATTGAAGCACTTATAAAGTTGATTCCCGAACAATCCACAACTCCGAAGCTCGAATGTGTGCAACATACTTGTAGAACTCATCGACACGGTCGGTTCGGTACAAGTTTTCAAAGAGTCCCATCTTTTGTTGAGGAGATATCGTGGTTTGTACCGAACTCTTCATTGAAGCACTTATAAAGTTGATTCCCAATTAATCCACAACTCTGATGCTCGAATGTGTGCAACATACTTGGAGAACTCATTGAGACGAATGATTCGGTACAATTTTTCAAAGAGTTCCATCTTTTGTTGAGGAGATATCGTGGTTTGTACCGAACTCTTCATTGAAGCACTTATAAAGTTGATACCCGATCAATCCACAACTCCGATGCTCGAATGTGTGCAACATACTTGTCGAACTCATCGAGACGATCAATTCGGTACATGTTTTCAAAGAGTTCCATCTTTTGTTGAGGTGATAACGTGGTTTGTACCGAACTCTTCACTGAAGAACTTATAAAGTTGATTCCCAGATCATCCACAACTCAGATGCTCGATTGTGTGCAACATACATGTAGAACTCATCGAGACGATCGATTCGGTACAAGTTTTCAAAGTGATCCATCTTTGGTTGAGGAGATATCGTGGTTTGTACTGAACTTCTCATTGAAGCACTTATAAAGTTGTTTCCCGATCAATCCACAACTCCGATGCTCGAATGTGTGCAACATACTTGTAGAGTTCATCGAGACGATCGATTCGGTACAAGTTTTCAAAGAGTTCCATCTTTTGTAGAGGAGATATCGTGGTTTATACCGAACTCTTCATTGAGGCACTTATAAAGTTGATTCTCGATCAACCCACAACTCTGATTCTTGAATGTGTGCAACATACTCGTACACTCATCGAGACGATCGATTCGGTACAAGTTTTCATAGAGTTCCATCTTTTGTTGAGGAGATGTCGTGGTTTGTACCGAAATCTTCATTGAAGCACTTATAAAGTTGATTCCCGATCAATCCACAACTCCGATGCTCGAATGTGTGCAACATACTTGTAGAACTCATCGAGACGATCGATTCGGTTTAAGTTTTCAAAGAGTTCCATCATTTGTTGAGGAGATATCGTGGTTTGTACCGAACTCTTCATTGAAGCACTTATAAAGTTGATTCCCAATTAACCCACAACTCCGATGCTCGAATGTGTGCAACATACTTGTAGAACTCATCGAGACGATTGATTCGGTACAATTTTTAAAATAGTTCCATTTGTTGAGGAGATATCGAGGTTTGTAACAAACTCATCATTGAAGCACTTATAAAGTTGATTCCCGATCAATCCATAACTTCGATGCTCGAATGAGTGCAACATACTTGTAGAACTCATTGAGACGATCGATTCGGTACAAGTTTTCAAAGAGTTCCATCTTTTGTTGAGGTGATATCGTGGTTTCTACCGAACTCTTCATTGAAGCACTTATAAAGTTGATTCCCGATCAACCCACAACTCTGATTCTCGAATGTGTGCAACATACTCATACAACTCATCGAGACGATCGATTCGGTACAGTTTTCAAAGAGTTCCATCTTTTGTTGAGGAGATATCGTGGTTTGTACCGAACTATTCATTGAAGCACTTATAAAGTTGATTCCCGATCAATCCACAACAACGATGCTCGAATTTGTGCAACATATTTGTAGAACTCATCGAGCCGATCGATTCGGTACAAGTTTTCAAAGAGTTCCATATTTTGTTGAGGAGATATCGTGGTTTGTACCAAACTCTTCATTGAATCACTTATAAAGTTGATACCCGATGAATCCACAACTCCGATGCTCGAATGTGTGCAACATACTTGTCGAACTCGTCAAGACGATCGATTTGGCACATGTTTTCAAAGAGTTCCATCTTTTGTTG
>JAPKLW010009657.1:0-12031 GCA_026898455.1 Plectranthus barbatus | reverse complement strand
CTTCCAAGTTTTGATGAATTAATCTCCTAGATGCTCTAGGACTAAGTTGAATTGGAATGGAAAAATGGAATCTAGGGAAAAATCTAACTATCGTACGTGAAAAGTGACAAAAAGCTCCTCCAATAACCGCTCTTTCCCCTTTTATAGGCAAGCAATCAGGCCCTCGGATCGCCTGGTCAAAGTTTGGCTCGCCCGGGCCATCAATAACTGCCAACAACTGCCAAGAATAGACTTGGCTTGGCCGAGCGAGACATGGCTCGACCGAGCCAAGTCTCTGTCCGCACTCGCTCGACCGGTCCTGCACTTGCTCGACCAGTCGAGCTCTCTGAACCCAATTCTGCAGCTTTGCTCGGCCGGTCCTGCCTATGCTCGGCCGGTCGAGCCCTCTGAAGCAATGCTCGGCCGGTCCTGCACCCGCTCGGCCGGTCGAGCTCTCCAAACTCCAAAACCTTGCGATTTTCCTCCAAAACTCCACCAAATATGCTTGTTTATGCTAAAAACCTATCCTACACAAGTCAAACACACAAAACACGAAAACACAACCAAAATACGACTAAAACATATGATACTGGAGTAAAATAGCCACAAACAATCATGTTCACATATCAAAATACGGGTCATTTTACGCACGTATCATAACCCCCAAACTTAAACCTTTGATTGTCCTCAATCAAAACAAAGTAGAGTAATTAATCTACCTCATGCAACACCTCATAGCTCATCAAAGTTATCTTAGCATGTTCAAGTAAAACGAGATTATCACCTAACTTTGTAACAAGGTTAATGCTAAGGACATGAACCACTCATCAAAATGGATACAAGAAACGAAAGCACTCCCTCACGTGTTTAGGGATGATGAGATTTCACACAATCACAAGATATCGAGCTTGATTTCCATAGGCTTGCATCCATTCTCACCACTATACTACGAGTTAGTTTCTAGAATCGAAAAGGTCTTTTCATGGGTTGTAATGTGGCTAACTAGAAGGTGGGTGGTTTTGGGCCAAAGTGACTAAACTTCTCAATTTCCCGAAATCCCCAAACTTATTCTTTTCGAACCATTACAAACCCCGAGGCTTTTCATTTCTCAACACACTTTTTTTTTTCTCTTTTTTTTTTCTTTTTTTTATATTTTCTTTTCTAGCACCATCATTCATTCAAATTGTGGGTGCCTCCTTTTTTCTTTTCAAACATTTGCACCAAAATTTTGTAGGTGCTCCTTTTTCTCGGATCAACAACAATCCTTTATTTCATTCTTTCGTGCCTCAACATTTTCAACATCACACATCCAATCAATTCCCAACCCAACTCTCATCACCGTATTCACCCTCATACACTCTTTCCCCCCAACATGGTCCTAATTATATCAAAGAAGATTCACCAAATAAGCTCAATCACGGGGGTCAAAGATATGAAGGGCAAAATCATGATAACAATCACCTATACTCCCGGTGTGAAAGGTAGGACTAAGAAACGATGGCCTAAGATCATTTTCTAGTTACACACTCATGCCAATAGATAGAGAACGGATGCAAGTTCTAGATCTCATACTCTCAATCTTGCCACTCACAAACAAAATAGATATGACAATATCATGGCTCAAACCTCAAAGCTTTTTGTCAAGTCCTACAAAACTCGGCAATTCAAAAGTTAAACTTAAAACATGCTTCGAAAACTAGATTCCGCCCTATCATTGGTTGAAGTAAACATCAAACTCCACTAAGTAAATCATGATTCAAACCTCAAGTCTAGTTCGGGTTCATCACGCACACACAAGCACACAACATCCTAAACACAATCTACATTCCAAATACAATGTAATGAATCTAATTGGTAGAAGAAACGATAGAAAGCGTTACCCATCAGCACACACGATCAAACCGCTCTCCATGCCTTATTTGTACCTACTAAATCAACACAAACACCACCAACAATTGAGCATAAACAAGGCAATAAAGCTCTCATAACCACCAACTTCCACAAACCAATTATCAACAATGATAAGACCATATCCACCATTTCCACCATTCATTCCAAACCATAACATATCCACACACCAAAAGCCAAATAGAAAGAATTAACCACAAGCAAGCTTGCCAAAATATCCATCCATTCATCATAACAAATATCATCACAATCATCATTCATATCCAAATGTAAAATAGAGGTAAATCATAGTACAACCAAATCGAATCAAAATATCCAAATTCAACTAAACTACACTAATCTAGAAAGCATAATGAAGATAAGGAGATAGAGAAGAGAATGAACCAGAGCACCAACTACCGACACTTCCCCCCAAACTTAGTCAAGTGAGACTAAGTTTGTAAAAAGGTATTCGGTGCGTCATTGCTCATCCCTATCATGCTGCTGCTGTTGGTGTTCCCTGCGAGACTGGTACGGAATGGGGACTCGGCGCTGCAGCTCCCTCACGTCCTCCTGAATAGAGTCAACTCGCCTATCAAGGCCATCAAAGCGAGAAGTCATGGAAGCGTCAAGACCCTGCAAGGAAAAAGACAAAGACTCTATAGAAGCATTAGTATGCTGCAACATAGAGTACATCTGTTGCTGCCAATCGGTCGACGGAGTCCGCCCAGTCAAGGAGGTGCACTGGTACTCAGACCGGACTCCCTCAACTGCTGATGCTCTGCCTCTAAAAGATTCTGGAGAATCATAAAATACCCATCAGGCGATAACACTCCGACCACGTCCTTGTGATCCTTGGTATCCAGCAGCCAGTTGGATCTATCAGACAGATCCGCCACTGTAGTCCAGTCCGGTCTAGGCATCAAAATGGCCAAGTTCCCAAATTTGTAATAAATCGAATTCCTATGACCGGGAACCAAAAATCGGCCAGCTAGCAATGAGCTAGAATCCAAAAACAGAGGAGGAGCAGTAGGACCAGACAATTCAACACCAATATCCTCAAAAATAGGAGTAAGCATCCCACAAGTAAAAGTACGAGTATTGGTGTTAGCAGCACGACTCCAAGCATCCATTAACATAGCCCCCAAAGAGAATTTAATTCCATTCATCAAAGCATATAACATATGAAGCTCGGGAGTAATCATATTGCTAGACTCGTACCTCCCACAAACAGAACTGCAAACAAACTTATGAATATATCTAATAACAGGATTCTTAATCGATGTAGCTCTACATTCTTTGATATTAAACTTCCTATCCAAACCAGTAATAGATACCCAAAACTCCCCAAGATTCACATTCTCATGCACAAAAATTGACTCCGGATCACTACCAAAAATTTCATCAATCTTAGCTTTCTGGTAGAAATATTCCGTACCTTTAAGCTTGAATTTCATAGGCAAAGGGATACCTCCAATGCCTTTCATAACCGTGACTGAAGCGAAGAACTCCCTCGACAATTCCATGTAGCCCGGCCATTTGGCATTAAGCAACTTCTTCCACCTAATTCCGGTAAGGAGGCTCCACACGTCATCCTTCAATTTGAGTGCCTTCAACGTCTCACGGCACAAATATTTCGTGCCCACAACTTGCCGTGTTGCCAAATTTTTGAATTTTTCAAATTCTTCATCATCAAACTTCTTTGGGCGTCCGCTTGAAGAAGACTCTCCCCTTGCTCGTTTGCTTGCCATGAGAACAAATGAGATGTGAGATAAGAACAATTGAATGCAACATAGTATGGGAGAAAAATTAGGAAGAGAAATTTCGACCGATCGGTGGATGGGGCGAGCAATTGCTCGATCGGGCTTCTTATATTTGTGCGTGGCTCGGTCGAGCGCCAGATGGCTCGACCAAGCGGAGGGTCTGTCCGCGCGCACATGCCTGGCATGCCATGGCTCGACCGAGCCTGCACCCGCTCGGCCGAGCAAAGCCTCTGTCCCAGGCCCTCGATTTGGCTCGGCCGAGCTTGCACTTGCTCGGCCGAGCAACCTTGACTTCCCCCATTTTCCGCCTTTCTCCGACAATTTCCACGAACCTTCGGCCTTCCATCCTTCCTACTCTTCACTCACAATGTTAGCTAAACTTGTAAATCCACACACAACTAAGAATCCTTCAATTATAAACACCAAACAACATTATTAATCCTAAATCAATAACAACATTATTCAAAAGCATGAAAAACACAAAGTTTAAACGTTGGGTTGCCTCCCAACAAGCGCTTGTTTAACGTCGAAAGCTCGACGACCATACCTCAAGTCAATCATGATCCCAAGGTGCAGATCCAGAACTCATACATCTATCAAGCACGACATCATCTTCCGGAAAAAATAACTTCCTCCGTGCACTACACGGTGGATCCGGCCCAACTCTAGCTTTCTTTGTCCGTATTTGCTCATCTCCATCAAAATCTCCCGGATCATCTTTTTCTTCATCCTCATATTCCTTGAGGTCTAATCCCGGATCAAGCTCATCCTTCAATCTTTTCTTCCTCTCAACTCTTCCCTCTTCAACTTCATGCAAATTCTTTTGAGGTAAGGCAAAAACGACTTCCTTTCCCCCACACCGGAAGTAAGCTTCCCTTGTTTCATGTTAAAGAGTGCATCGGCTGTACGTAAGAAAGGCCTCCCAAAGATTAATTGAATGCCACCTTTATTTTTCATGTCTACCACAAGAAAGTCTCCGGGAAATGTGAATGTCAACACATCCACATGCACATCTTCAACAACTCCACGAGGACAAAAGAGAGCTTGATTTGCAAGTTGCAAAACTTGATTTGTGGGTTTAAGGTGTCCAACCTCCAATTCTTTGTATAGGTCCCAAGACATGATGTTCACGCTAGCACCGGAATCACACAAAGCTTTCTCAACCTTCACGTCTCCAATTTGACAACCAATTACAAAACCGCCCGGATCATCCTTTTTGCTAGCAATGTTCTTCTCTTCATATTCATGATTTTCCGGTTCTTGTAGTTCCCCATCCAAAGGTATCTCAACACCAACAAGTTTATCTAACATGGGAACTCGTTCAATTTCATCCGGAAGTGGCATCTCTATGTCTCCTTTCCTTACATAATCAAAGAAATTCACCTTCTCAACTTGTTCTTCTTTCTCATTTTCCAAACTCTCTTCCTTCAACTCCTTTCAATCTTCCTTGATTTCAACACTTTCTACTTTCGGAGTCATGACCTCGAATTTCTCATCAAACCTCTCTTCACCTTCAATCATATTACAACCTTTCTTTTGTAAGGTTTCCGTGTCGCTTGGAAATTTCCCAGCTTGATGCCTTCCACTTAATTGTTTAGCAATCGACAAAATTTGCAGCTGGATTTCCGCAAACATCCCATCATACTTCTCAAACCTTTTATCAATCTCCTCATTAGGATTTCTTCTCGTCTCTTGATTCACATATCTACTTCCTCCCCCTGAATATCCCTCTTGACTATTACTCCCTCCTCCTTCCAATTGCATCGGAGGATTTAGAGCGTTATTCGGATTTGCATAGGAGAAATTTGGGTGGAAACGGTTGGACGGATGATAATACATGTTTCCTTGAGGATTGTATTGAGGACGGTTGTTGTACCCCATCCTTAGATTGACGAAATTGACATTCTCCGAATAAGCATTATCATGCTTGAGTATCATCATCTCCTCTCGTCCACTTCCCGAAGTAGATAGCTTATCTAGCTTCCTTTGCATGAGTGCGAGTTGTTCCTTAAAATCTTCCGTCTCATAAGCATCATTGACCGACTTCACCGGTCTATAATCCTTCCTTTCCCTTGGCCATTGGAAACTATTTTCGGCCATTTTTTCAATTGTTTTCCAAGCATCTTCTTCTTCTTGATCAAGAAACGCACCTCCCGAAGAAGCATCCATCATGACCTTCGTATCATAATTCAAACCTCCGTAGAATTGGCAGATTTGTTGACTCTTAGAAAGACCATGGCGTGGGCACTTCCGTAGGAGCTCTCGGAACCTATCCCATGCCTCATATAGAGGTTCATCATACTTTTGTCTGAATGAAGTAATATCTGCCCTTCTTTTCAAGGTTAAGCTCGGTGGAAAAAATTTGAAGAGGAACTTCTCCCTTAACTCTTCCCAAGTGGCTATGCTTGTCTTGTCTAAGCCCTCAAACCAATGCCTCGCCGAATCCCTTAATGAAATGGAAAATAACCGTAGCCGAATCTAGTCTTGGGGAACTTGATTGATTTTGATGGTATCGGTGATTTCCAAAAATTGGGATATATGCACATTCGGATCTTCGCTAGCATGCCCCCCAAACTGATTATTTTGTATCATCTGTACCAATTGCGGCTTAATTTCGAACTACGTGGCATTGACTCCAAGTCGGAAACCACCGGTCATTGGCTCTCCTTGAGGTCGGAAGAGATTTTGGAGTGGCCTACGAGGACCATTCCTCTCATTGAGCAACGCCTTCATCAATTCAATTTGCCTTTCTAACTCTCCAATCCTCGTTGTATCTTCCCCCGGATTAGCCATTTCCAAATCAATCTCAATACTTTCTTGTCTTTGTTGTGCTTTCCTTTCCAAGAGTTCACGAGCCTTAGACCTCGTGATCATATACAACCTACACCTCACAAAAATTCCAATTACAAGCAAGCAACTAAATCAAACAAACCTAAAATCAACTATCAACAACAAGCGACAAACAAATCTATTCACACAAGCAATATAACAAACACCTAGCCTACAAGCTTCACTTTTCCCCCAATATCTAGCAACCTACTAAATGAAGTCCCCGGCAACGGTGCCAAAACTTGATGCGGCTAAAAGTTCAATAGAAATAAAATCTCAACCACACTCAAGAATAAAATATCAATCCAAGTTCTTCTCGATTCGCCTACTAGAATACCGAGCTACTCAAGTGAAGTCTTATAGCTAAGCATGATTCAATCGTTGAGTAGTTTCTAATCATCTAATCATGCAATTCAAATCTATGCTAACAATATATGAATAACACGAATTTTACCAACAAAGATTAATAGAACAATCCTTCTCAATATGGTAAACCAAGTCAATCACAATTCTCAAGCTAGGAAGATAGGATGTTGAGTTGAGTAGAGATGCAATCAAATTTGGTTAATCATTGTTGCAAACATTATTTAATTCCTAGGAGATTGAGCAATCGACCCTACACTCGATAACCCCTTGTCACGGTGAGCTACCGGTTGATGATTTAGAACTAGCAAACAGTCACATTATTTAGCCCTAGACCACTCCAAATAGTTCGTCAATTATTGCCCTACGACCTAGCACCGCACAGGGATTGGAACTAAAATCGTATGAATTAACACTATTCACGACGATTCCGCCCGCGTGTTGGCTGCAGCGTTCACGTCAACTACCTCCTAAGTTGGCTACTACCTACACCTAAGAGGTAAGGAACAAGCTCTAGTGAAATCCAAGCTCTCAAAGGAAAGTAAACAAACAATTCTCATACCAAATTCTCATGCATCCTTCCTCAAATCAACATCCAAAATGGTTTAGAACTTCATACCTTTCAATTGTGCAAATACAATTTGGAATTCAATGAACTTCATTACAATTTGAAAGTAGAAATAAGATTCTTCCCCAATTTGGCTTTGGTTGACTTGATCCACCGCCTTCAATCTTCAATCTCTTCCAAGTTTTGATGAATTAATCTCCTAGATGCTCTAGGACTAAGTTGAATTGGAATGGAAAAATGGAATCTAGGGAAAAATCTAACTATCGTACGTGAAAAGTGACAAAAAGCTCCTCCAATAACCGCTCTTTCCCCTTTTATAGGCAAGCAATCAGGCCCTCGGATCGCCTGGTCAAAGTTTGGCTCGCCCGGGCCATCAATAACTGCCAACAACTGCCAAGAATAGACTTGGCTTGGCCGAGCGAGACATGGCTCGACCGAGCCAAGTCTCTGTCCGCACTCGCTCGACCGGTCCTGCACTTGCTCGACCAGTCGAGCTCTCTGAACCCAATTCTGCAGCTTTGCTCGGCCGGTCCTGCCTATGCTCGGCCGGTCGAGCCCTCTGAAGCAATGCTCGGCCGGTCCTGCACCCGCTCGGCCGGTCGAGCTCTCCAAACTCCAAAACCTTGCGATTTTCCTCCAAAACTCCACCAAATATGCTTGTTTATGCTAAAAACCTATCCTACACAAGTCAAACACACAAAACACGAAAACACAACCAAAATACGACTAAAACATATGATACTGGAGTAAAATAGCCACAAACAATCATGTTCACATATCAAAATACGGGTCATTTTACGCACGTATCATAACCCCCAAACTTAAACCTTTGATTGTCCTCAATCAAAACAAAGTAGAGTAATTAATCTACCTCATGCAACACCTCATAGCTCATCAAAGTTATCTTAGCATGTTCAAGTAAAACGAGATTATCACCTAACTTTGTAACAAGGTTAATGCTAAGGACATGAACCACTCATCAAAATGGATACAAGAAACGAAAGCACTCCCTCACGTGTTTAGGGATGATGAGATTTCACACAATCACAAGATATCGAGCTTGATTTCCATAGGCTTGCATCCATTCTCACCACTATACTACGAGTTAGTTTCTAGAATCGAAAAGGTCTTTTCATGGGTTGTAATGTGGCTAACTAGAAGGTGGGTGGTTTTGGGCCAAAGTGACTAAACTTCTCAATTTCCCGAAATCCCCAAACTTATTCTTTTCGAACCATTACAAACCCCGAGGCTTTTCATTTCTCAACACACTTTTTTTTTTCTCTTTTTTTTTTCTTTTTTTTATATTTTCTTTTCTAGCACCATCATTCATTCAAATTGTGGGTGCCTCCTTTTTTCTTTTCAAACATTTGCACCAAAATTTTGTAGGTGCTCCTTTTTCTCGGATCAACAACAATCCTTTATTTCATTCTTTCGTGCCTCAACATTTTCAACATCACACATCCAATCAATTCCCAACCCAACTCTCATCACCGTATTCACCCTCATACACTCTTTCCCCCCAACATGGTCCTAATTATATCAAAGAAGATTCACCAAATAAGCTCAATCACGGGGGTCAAAGATATGAAGGGCAAAATCATGATAACAATCACCTATACTCCCGGTGTGAAAGGTAGGACTAAGAAACGATGGCCTAAGATCATTTTCTAGTTACACACTCATGCCAATAGATAGAGAACGGATGCAAGTTCTAGATCTCATACTCTCAATCTTGCCACTCACAAACAAAATAGATATGACAATATCATGGCTCAAACCTCAAAGCTTTTTGTCAAGTCCTACAAAACTCGGCAATTCAAAAGTTAAACTTAAAACATGCTTCGAAAACTAGATTCCGCCCTATCATTGGTTGAAGTAAACATCAAACTCCACTAAGTAAATCATGATTCAAACCTCAAGTCTAGTTCGGGTTCATCACGCACACACAAGCACACAACATCCTAAACACAATCTACATTCCAAATACAATGTAATGAATCTAATTGGTAGAAGAAACGATAGAAAGCGTTACCCATCAGCACACACGATCAAACCGCTCTCCATGCCTTATTTGTACCTACTAAATCAACACAAACACCACCAACAATTGAGCATAAACAAGGCAATAAAGCTCTCATAACCACCAACTTCCACAAACCAATTATCAACAATGATAAGACCATATCCACCATTTCCACCATTCATTCCAAACCATAACATATCCACACACCAAAAGCCAAATAGAAAGAATTAACCACAAGCAAGCTTGCCAAAATATCCATCCATTCATCATAACAAATATCATCACAATCATCATTCATATCCAAATGTAAAATAGAGGTAAATCATAGTACAACCAAATCGAATCAAAATATCCAAATTCAACTAAACTACACTAATCTAGAAAGCATAATGAAGATAAGGAGATAGAGAAGAGAATGAACCAGAGCACCAACTACCGACACTTCCCCCCAAACTTAGTCAAGTGAGACTAAGTTTGTAAAAAGGTATTCGGTGCGTCATTGCTCATCCCTATCATGCTGCTGCTGTTGGTGTTCCCTGCGAGACTGGTACGGAATGGGGACTCGGCGCTGCAGCTCCCTCACGTCCTCCTGAATAGAGTCAACTCGCCTATCAAGGCCATCAAAGCGAGAAGTCATGGAAGCGTCAAGACCCTGCAAGGAAAAAGACAAAGACTCTATAGAAGCATTAGTATGCTGCAACATAGAGTACATCTGTTGCTGCCAATCGGTCGACGGAGTCCGCCCAGTCAAGGAGGTGCACTGGTACTCAGACCGGACTCCCTCAACTGCTGATGCTCTGCCTCTAAAAGATTCTGGAGAATCATAAAATACCCATCAGGCGATAACACTCCGACCACGTCCTTGTGATCCTTGGTATCCAGCAGCCAGTTGGATCTATCAGACAGATCCGCCACTGTAGTCCAGTCCGGTCTAGGCATCAAAATGGCCAAGTTCCCAAATTTGTAATAAATCGAATTCCTATGACCGGGAACCAAAAATCGGCCAGCTAGCAATGAGCTAGAATCCAAAAACAGAGGAGGAGCAGTAGGACCAGACAATTCAACACCAATATCCTCAAAAATAGGAGTAAGCATCCCACAAGTAAAAGTACGAGTATTGGTGTTAGCAGCACGACTCCAAGCATCCATTAACATAGCCCCCAAAGAGAATTTAATTCCATTCATCAAAGCATATAACATATGAAGCTCGGGAGTAATCATATTGCTAGACTCGTACCTCCCACAAACAGAACTGCAAACAAACTTATGAATATATCTAATAACAGGATTCTTAATCGATGTAGCTCTACATTCTTTGATATTAAACTTCCTATCCAAACCAGTAATAGATACCCAAAACTCCCCAAGATTCACATTCTCATGCACAAAAATTGACTCCGGATCACTACCAAAAATTTCATCAATCTTAGCTTTCTGGTAGAAATATTCCGTACCTTTAAGCTTGAATTTCATAGGCAAAGGGATACCTCCAATGCCTTTCATAACCGTGACTGAAGCGAAGAACTCCCTCGACAATTCCATGTAGCCCGGCCATTTGGCATTAAGCAACTTCTTCCACCTAATTCCGGTAAGGAGGCTCCACACGTCATCCTTCAATTTGAGTGCCTTCAACGTCTCACGGCACAAATATTTCGTGCCCACAACTTGCCGTGTTGCCAAATTTTTGAATTTTTCAAATTCTTCATCATCAAACTTCTTTGGGCGTCCGCTTGAAGAAGACTCTCCCCTTGCTCGTTTGCTTGCCATGAGAACAAATGAGATGTGAGATAAGAACAATTGAATGCAACATAGTATGGGAGAAAAATTAGGAAGAGAAATTTCGACCGATCGGTGGATGGGGCGAGCAATTGCTCGATCGGGCTTCTTATATTTGTGCGTGGCTCGGTCGAGCGCCAGATGGCTCGACCAAGCGGAGGGTCTGTCCGCGCGCACATGCCTGGCATGCCATGGCTCGACCGAGCCTGCACCCGCTCGGCCGAGCAAAGCCTCTGTCCCAGGCCCTCGATTTGGCTCGGCCGAGCTTGCACTTGCTCGGCCGAGCAACCTTGACTTCCCCCATTTTCCGCCTTTCTCCGACAATTTCCACGAACCTTCGGCCTTCCATCCTTCCTACTCTTCACTCACAATGTTAGCTAAACTTGTAAATCCACACACAACTAAGAATCCTTCAATTATAAACACCAAACAACATTATTAATCCTAAATCAATAACAACATTATTCAAAAGCATGAAAAACACAAAGTTTAAACGTTGGGTTGCCTCCCAACAAGCGCTTGTTTAACGTCGAAAGCTCGACGACCATACCTCAAGTCAATCATGATCCCAAGGTGCAGATCCAGAACTCATACATCTATCAAGCACGACATCATCTTCCGGAAAAAATAACTTCCTCCGTGCACTACACGGTGGATCCGGCCCAACTCTAGCTTTCTTTGTCCGTATTTGCTCATCTCCATCAAAATCTCCCGGATCATCTTTTTCTTCATCCTCATATTCCTTGAGGTCTAATCCCGGATCAAGCTCATCCTTCAATCTTTTCTTCCTCTCAACTCTTCCCTCTTCAACTTCATGCAAATTCTTTTGAGGTAAGGCAAAAA
>JAPKLW010009655.1:0-12033 GCA_026898455.1 Plectranthus barbatus | reverse complement strand
AAAAACAATTACTATATATTTTAGTGTTTAACCATATGAATTCAGAGTGGGAAAAGTAAAAAAGATTGAATCTTTACTTTGTCGAATCTCCTGCTCTGCAAAGCTGCAACGGAGGAAGACTTAAACTCCGCCGCCAGACTTCTGCAAGCCACCGCCACTCTCTCCAAAACCTCCGCTGCTTCTTTCCTCGTCGCCCACTCATCACTGCTCAAGAAATCAACCGCCGTCGAGACGATCGAGCTCAACAAACTCCGACTTCTAACGCAATCGCTGCTGACAATACTACCCACCACCGAGAGCAAAGCGGGCTTCGCCCTACAACTGTCGCTCTTAACCAATTTCAGAGCCCTCGGGAGAAGCTTCCTCAGCTCCACCAAGTCCGGCTCCGGCGCTGCCTCCACCGCCGCGGCGAGGCAGAGCGCGGCGCCGATCTGGGGCTTCAAATCCTGCTCCTGGAAGAGCGCGTCCGCGAGCGGCTTCAGGATGGCAGCGAACGGCGGCGAGCTCACGTGAGCCGTGATGGACGAGACGGCGTCGACGCAGGCGGATTGAACGGCGGAGTCGGGGTCGCGCAGGCGGCGGAGCACGGCGGAGATCATCCGCGAGACGTGGGGGGATAGAGCGTCGCCATGGGCGGCGGAGAGGACGCTGATGAGGCGGACGCAGTGGCGGCGGACGGGAGATTTCTCCGACGAGTCCTTGGCGGAGAGGCAGTTCAGGAAAGGGGCGAAGGAGTCGTTTGGGAGCGTTCTAGCAATGGTCTCGAGCTCGTTGGCCGCCATGGAAAGCGTGTCTCTGTCTGAAAGTTTGTCGATGCAACTGTTTACGCGTGATTTCAACTCGCCGGAGGCTTGTTTTATCGTCGTCATTTTGTGGGAGTGACGCAATGTCTGAGTGGAGTGCGACGGTTTCGAGTGGCAGCGGAAGCGGTGGCACACGGCGGAGGAGGTGGAGGAAGAGACGGAGTGGGTGGACTAAGTAAAATGGGTGTTGCAGTTATTTATGTAGAAAACAGAACGTGCGTGGTTATAGGAGAATTTATTTATTTATTATTAATATTTTTTTTTAGAATAATAGGTGATTTAATAAACTTAAAAGAAAAAAGAATCTGCAAGTTCTGTTATATTTTATGTTCTTTATTTGATAAATTCTTCATTAATTTCTTTTTTATTGATAATCAGTATTTATTTGTTACTCCCTTGTTCTGATTATATGGTCCAATTGGGAAGGTCTCAGCTTAGACACGGCTAAACGATTTAGGTGGATTTTATTCATTAATCCAAGTTAAACTCATATAATATATCCTAATTGGGGATTAATAAACCCTATTTGGGATGAATGAACTCATTTGAGTATGGATAAAACCTGCCTAAACCGTTTAAGCGTGTTTAACGCAAGTTTTTGCCGGTCCAATTTTATCTTGTAAGTTTGTCAATAGTTATTTAATATTTAAACAAAATTCTAAAATTACCCTTATTTAAAGCATTAATTAACCTCTCATTTTTCATAATATTATATTTAATATTCTTATTTTTTAAAGTTATTCAGATGTATAATTGTAAATTAAAAAATATTAAATATAAAAATTGGACCATATAATTGAAACACCATAAAATAGTAACCCGAACCAAATAATAGGAACGGAGGGAGTATTTCTTTTTGACAAATTCTCAGATGAGACGGTCTCATCATTTTTATTGTAAGACGAATTTAATGAAATGATGTGTTTCTTTATTGCAGATGATGTATTTATTTGTTGCAAATAATGTAAATTTTTAAAAATAAAATGATATATTTATGCTTAAACATTATAAATATCATACATTTAATGTTTTTATTCAAATCATAAATCTAAAAGCAAAGCTTGATCTAATATATTTATTATTTTATTTGCGATTTCCTGATTGGATACTAAGATTTATTGATTAGTATTACCACAGAAAATAACAATATTAGTGTTATACAATGCAAATTATAGGATCATTTATTTACAAAAAGTGAAAATGATTGTAACAAATTTAATGTCGATAAATTTTATGCTATCATAGGAGTGCTAGGGGACCAGAAATAAATACGAGAAGATCGAATGAACTAGTTAGGTGCAATTACTACAAGGGGAAATAAATAATAGCTAGAAAAATAGTATTTTACTCTTTATGCCATTTAAATTAGATAGTATGTAAATTTATATAAGTTTTGAGATCGACTTTTCTGCATTCATGAGAAAAAAATATTGTATTTATAATAGTATAATGCTTTCAGTAGAAAGAATCATTTATCCGTATGTGTTCATGAATAATATGAAATAAAATATTATCACCAATATTATATTAATGCATTATTCGTAAATACATTAACATTTGCATACAGTGGGTTGGTGAGTATTTGATGCTTTAAGATAATCTTGAAGGTAATGATGGTTGTATTTATGATTAAAATTAAGAGGAATTGTCGATACAGGACTCAAAAGATAAATTAATTATCGATTCAGAATCCAAATTGATGATTTTTCAATCGAGGTCTCGAAAGATCAAATAAGGTTCTGGATTGAGAATTGTTTGATATTTTGGGTTATGAAATGAGAATTTTTTTTATCTTTTAAGTCTTGAATTGAATTAATATTTCTAGTGCTAAATCGATAATTAAATTATCTTATTCCGAATTAATAAAACTCTTTAAAACTAATATATATAATTTATACACACACAATAATAGGGCATTCGATTTGACTCCCTCATCATTGATTTTCGTATAACTATTGCAAATTATTGATTGGTAACTAATTTAGATTAATCTATGCTCAATTATATTCAATGATGAGATAAAGAAAAATCATAAGAAAGTGCCTCGAAAAGCGACAAGAAATTACGCCCTGTGCCATGATTGGAGCCCCCATAAATATCATATTTATTTTAACAGAAGTATTTTACTAAAAATACCCAATTAAATAAATAAATAAATAAAAACATCACATGCACATATATTATACATATTCATTTCAGAGAAAAAAAATATAGAAAAAAGATAGAACTTGAAAATCGAATCTGACTAATATTTGTATGGTAGAATGTTTCCTTTTAAAAAGAATTGTTTGTCAATTTATTTTCCTTTTTGATTAGGAGATTTTAATGCATTTAAAGCAGCATAGAGATAGGGGCATGACTTTAATTACTTCCAAATTGGGGATTGTATCTCATGTCTACTTCATTGAGATCTCCTCGATTAATTGTACTCCCTCCATCCAATTGAAGTAGTCCCACTTTCCTTTTTTGTTTGTCCCATAAAATAGTCCCATTTTCCTAAAATGATAACCTTTTTCACACTCACCAATAAAATATTAATTCTACTACACTCACAACCCTTAATTCCTGTGCCGAAAAGAAACGGGACTACTTCACCGGGACGGAGGGAGTATATACCAAATGTGATAGAGTTGTTTCTATAGATAACTCTTAAAATGTCTAAATCATTGTGGGTTAATGAAATATGCAAATTCTTGGATTTAATTATGGGAGTACCATTCTAATTTTTTTTATAAAAAACAATCTTGTTTTGATTTATACTTGGAAAGAGTAAATGTGTGCATAATATATATCAACGCAAATATAGTCGATGCAAGATCGACTCTACCCTCAATAGATTCAGTGTATAAAGATCTTTTCTTTCACTTCTAACTTATATCATTTTGCTTTTATAATATTTGTCCAACTTAATTAATCAATCAATTAGCAGAAAATCTTTGAATTGATTATACTTTGAATGTGGACAGATAGTGGCGGATTTGCATAGCGGTTAGGGGTTTGGATTTTTTTTTTAAAATAAAAGTTCGAGTTTCCCTTACAAAAATTTCTGAATCCACAATTGTGGACAGAACTAGCAAACATAAATCCTTATCTATATATATATTAAAACAAAATTGAGGGTAAAATTGTAATTTTGCAGTCGTATTAATTGATCTATTCACTTCATTAATACACATACATTAATAGTTAGATTAATTAATTTTTAAATTCTTTTATTAACAATTGATTTAAATTATTTTTGTGATATATATAAACTTATAAATAAAATAATATTTGCACGTAATAATTGGATTAAAAATGTTATGTTGCCTACTCTGTATTGAGTTTTCATGAGCTATACAACATGTTTTTTAAATAAATTTTTTTAATAATTATTTAATTTTTCTATATTTTTTATAATTTTAAATTATTATAGTTTCAATAATTTTCTTTTTATTGCACTTAAAATTTAAGAACTTTTGAGAATATTTATTTTAATATTAGACATATTATTCAAAAAAAATATGACAATAAAGGGATAATAAGGTGCATCAAAGAAATAGATTTACGGTCACATTAAATAAAGTAGAGAGAATAAAATATTTATGACAATAAAGGGATAACAATATGATGTTGATACGAATTAGTATGATGTATGTATTATCGATGACCAAACAATAGCATATAAAGATCAATATCGTTGAGAGAACTGTTTAGATATCAACATTACTATTAATGGAGCACAATAGTCATTAGCATAGTGTGATATCCCGATTTGACTGATATTAAATAGCTTACGAGGGAGTTGACTGTATAAATTTTTTTAATTGTAAGTAATAAATCAAATTGTATAAAACAGTTTAATGTCCAAATTTAATATGTATAAAGCATGCAACAATGCATGTAATTAAATATAATGATTTAACAAATAATCTTTATGATACATCAATTACGAAGACGGAGAAAAATAAAAGTAATTGGTTTAAAACTTAAACTTTTTCGACAATAAAAGATTGACAGTTTTCCACACAATAAATTTTTTTGAAAATTATTTAACATTGAAATGATAAATTATGAAGTGAAATCTATCAAATCAAGAAAATAATATATAAGTCTCGATCTAGGAGTGTAAGTGGTTAATTACTCTGTTTATGATTAAATAATGTATAACATTGTTCAAATTAATAACTAAATTTAAACTTATAAAATAAAATTTATAAAATAATCAAAATTATATATTAAATTTAATTATTATAATATAAACAATTAAAATCTCCACACATCGCGTGGGTGCAATACTAGTATATATTAAAACAAAACCGTAAGTATAACATGGTAAGTTTTAGTTACATTAATGGCTCATTAAATAATTATTTAGTTGATTAATTATAGAGTGAAAGAGACCATATTTGTATTATAACATGTTATACTCTGTTGGTCCCCGATCAAAGTGTTTGTATATGCAGCGGAAGTATTATTAATGTCTTGCACTTATCTTGCTAAGGTCACGACTTAACAAGTGTGTTTAAGCTCGAGTTTCGTTAGATTTGTTGCAGATTATACTTCAACACTTGATGCGTTGAGTTTCAAAACACACAATATAAAACGTAACGAAATAAAGCAGTAAAGGAACACGGGGTTCGAACAAATGTTCTACGTCCACTCTTCAGTCCTGACTGAAAATTCACTATTGATTGATTACAAGGTCAGACTTGATCTCTAACGTTGAGCAGCTCCTCCGTCTAGTCAGCGCGAACCTTCAAGCACCTCGGTCTTCAATCTGCACCTTTGACACTCCTTAAAGTAAGGACAAATCTCCCTTCTCCTTGGACGTCGATTTTTGGGAGTTTTATAGTTCTTCCCATAACTTTTCGTGTGTTGGCAGTAGCCCGTGATAATAACACTTGCACAACAAGGTGACTGTTGGATTCTTTCTAGCATAGAATGAATCCCAATAATAATCTAATAAGAACTTTCAAACGTCTCGAGCTTCAAGTATGAAAGCTTTTGCTAAGTTTCAATTAAGAACAAGTTTGAATATGAGTTCGCGTATGTATGAGAATGTTAAGATCTCTTTTCTTTTATTGTATATAAGAAACTAAGAACCTTGATTCTAAACTAGGACTTGAACTCTGTTGGTCCCGGTTTATCAGGGTATAACTAAGCAGCGGAAAATGTGGTTAATCGTTTCTTGCGCTCTGCTGGTTACTCAGCTGACTGGGACCTTGTCAGCTGGTAAGTCAACTTGCACTCTGCGTACTTAGCTGACTGGCGACTGGCTCGTCAGCTGGTAGCTCAAGACTTAGAATATTTTTAGCCTTGTTTGCACAGTTATATCAGTTTTCAGATATACACCAGCACTTGGGTGCTGGGTTTTAAATCAGTATGAAATGCAGAAAGCTGATAAAAGACAAAGGATTTATAGTGGTTCGATCAACTGATCTACGTCCACTCTCCAGTCGTAGCACTGGAAATTCACTATAGAGTAATCAGGTACAAGTTGCCTACGATCTATCTCTAGCTGGTGCGACCCTTGTCCACCACTTTGCTAGATCAACCGCTCCCGGTCTTGATTCCTTCTTCAACTCTCTTCTCGGCTGGTGGAGTGCGAGCACGTCACTTCAACCTCCACAGCAGTTTGGGTGTTTAGTTCTCCCAAGAACGTATCTTCTCAATACGGCAAAAGCCCGTAATAACTCAAGTGCTGGCTGGCACAAGAGCTACTGTGAACTTCCTCATAAGAGAAAGAACACCAAAGAGATCTGTAACTTACAAGCTGGAAGCTTGAAGTCTCGTGTTTGAATAAATCAACACACGGTAAGCTTTAAGAAAAGCCTCGAAAGATGTATGCACTTCTACTTGCTTGAGCGTAATTAATTTGCAGTCTTTCGGTAGGTGAAGAGTATTGAATGTCGGGAAGCTCAGCTAGCAAGCGTTCAAGCGTTCAAGCAAGCATCTTAAATGTTGGTGGTTCCGACCTATTTATAGACGCGGGATCCCATTCAAATCTTCTAGCCGTTTGGACACATCCGGAAAGGTGTCAGACCTCGGATGTCCTTCTGACGGTAGCAGGTATGCTTTTCTGGAAAGCTACCTTGACCGCTTTATCTGACATAGATCTCTTTATGTCAGAACGGCTCTGTTGTTCAGTACGAGGAATGAAACTGGCGTCTTGAACTGATGGACTTTAAGGATATCCTTCCTTAAAGTCATACTTTGTCAGTCTGTTCCTCGCCGAATCTTCCTTTTGTCTCTACGGAGCTGGGAGAGAGAATCTGGGATTCTGCTGGTAACATCCGACTGGTAGATCATTCTGGTGATCTTGTGCTGGCAGTCTCTGCTGGTGACTTGCGCTGGCATCATCTAAGTCTACCAAAGGTCTGGATGTTAATCCTTCTTGGAATCTCCCATGACTGGTGGAATCACCGCTGGTGAATAGTGTAAGAAAGGAACACGTATTCTGCTGGTAAGATTTGTCAGCCGCCTGCTGATGAAATCCTTCCCAACTGGTGAACAGTGCCAGTCATTAGCTCTTCTGATGCTGGTGAACAGTAACCAGCCAGTAGCTCTTCTCATGCTGGTGAACAGTGCCAGCATGAGTCTTGTCAGTCGCCTGCTGGTGAAATCTTCCTTCACCAGGTAAGTGTTCCTCATGCTGATGAACAGTGTCAGCATGAGTCTTGATCAGCTGCGACTTACAACTCAAAATACCTAAACAGGACTTTACATTTGAGACTAGAGCTACTCTAGAGACAACTGACGCTGGTAGAACTTAGGATTTGATCCACCAAAACACCAAAAACTATGATCTATGCTAGAAAAGCTACTGGGGGAGGAAACCTTAGAAAGTTTTCCCAACAATTTCCCCCTTTTTGGTGCGATCAAAGCCTAACCAGCGAGCACTCAGCTGATGAGGAAAGTTACAGAAGATTTCAGGGTTTTACAAATAAGCCTATCAGATCTAAACCCATGAAACCACTTCCTCACATCAGCTCTAACTAAAATCTTCCCCCTCAAACTGGGAGAGATATTGCTCGTGTAAAAAAAATTATAGAAATTAAGATCAGAGCAAAGATAAGGAAAAGAGTGCTGGTGCTGATTACACTGAATGTGTAAGTTCAGCTGGTAAGTAAATACTTTGACAATTGTTGGACAATGAGAGATTGTCATCAACTTGTCAGCAATCATTCCATTAATGATGTAGCATTACATGTACAGGAAGGATAACTGACTAGTCTAGCTGATAAGCAAATACTTACAAAAAAAATAGAGAAACAAGACTATGGCTGAGAAGATGATCCTGGTGATTGAGTTCTGCTTGTGAGCGACCTCAGGATCTCAGTGAGCGCTGCCATATCTTGTCTGCTCTTCTCCCTTTCCTCAGCAGCAATTCTCCTCTCCTCTTCAGCAAGACGAGCTCTCTCTGCCTCAGCACGTGCTCGCGTACTTTCCCCCTCTTGGATCCGCGCCAAAAAGGAGGACACTCCAGCGGTTACAGACTCCATCTGTTGAGCAATTTCAGTTCGGAAGGAGGCGAAGCGCTGATCCATCCTGGCATCAATGAGTGCAAGAAGCTGCGCAGGAGGATGGATCTCGGAGATTGGCATCGCTGATACTTCCATGGAAGAGGAAGGCACATCAGTTGCGGAAGGAGCCATTGTTGGTTCAGATTCAGCTGATATCTCCATCGGGGCTGGCTCCTCCGCTGGCACTGCAGCTGCAGCTGGTTCCTCTACTGGTACCTCGGCTGCTGCTGGCTCCTCTACTGGTACTGCTGCTGGAGCTGGCTGGACTTGTTCAAAAACGGGTGGGGCTGTGAATTCCACCACTTGCCAGTCCATAGAATCAGGGACTAGATCGCCCAAGACAGTCGGAACAGGGGGGACGGCAAGGGTCAGCCACCAACCACGAGAGGGATCCTCCTCTACTAAGTGGTCTACCAGCAGAGCGCTGGCAGCCATGTCGAACAATATAGCATGGTAGGGAGGGATCCTCGGGAGGGTAACCAGCACTCTGAGGCGACGGAGCGCGTACGTCAGCTGGTATCCCCGACTGGTGACTCGAAACTGGAGGAAATGTAACTTGATCTTTTTCAGTGGCGGGAGGCCGGAGCTTCCAGTCAGCTGCCTATACTCAGCGATTTTCCGCAAGCGGCGCCTGATCCTCCTTGTAGACAGCTGCTGGGGGCATTCAGGATCAGTGCCCATGAAGGCATGAGCCCACTCCTCCTCCGCTCTCCAGTAGCCAAGACCCAGCCTGGCATAGAGGACCGCCCGCTTCTCTACTGTCAGCAGCCGCTCGCATCGATCGAAAATCCTCCACCTCCGGAACTCCAGACATAGTTCCGGATCCACCCTCCAGAGTCTTCGATAGCTGGATATCATTTCGTCATTAACGGCATTCTCCACCTCCGCCGTGATGTTTTCAGCATACTCATAGAGAGTGGAATTGAAGTACTCCATCGGCTGCAAGGGCAGACACCAGTCAGAGATCCTCGAAGTGTATACCGACTGGTGGGGGAGTCCGCTGATGGGTATGATGTTGAATGCTGATGGCTCAGGCACTCGTGAATCTTGAAACGCCATTGCCCCGCGGTGCTCCCACCGATGTACCCCTGTCACTCGCGACTGGAAGGTATCCTCATCAATCAGTTGATGCTCTTGGATGCAGAGCATGTAAGGTCGCCTTTCAGTACGTGCACGCCTAGCAGGTGATGTAGAGGATGCTGCTGGTCGCCCGGAAGTTGATGTCGAGGCATCTGTAGATCGGGGGCGACTGGCAGGACGACGAGCCTTATCATCAAGGTCTGGGAACAGATCCCTTGGCTCCATCCTCTGCACCATGGAGTAATGTATCACCTCCTCAGCTGCAGCCTGCTCCGGCTCCTCAGCCCTTGGCTCCTCTGCATCCTCAGAATCTGAGCTCATGTCTGAAAAACTCGCCAGTTTTTCCGGGGTGGTCGCCCGCACTTCTTCTCCTCCACTGGCACCCCCGTGCGCGGCCAGTGGGTCTTCTTCACCTCCACCACCCCCTTGCGCGGGTGGAGGGACTTCAGCGACCTCCTCCTCCTGGTACTTATCCACAAAGGATAGTACATCCTCTTCAGCGCCCATCACCAGCAGGCGTGTAAAGGAGTCTTCTTGTAAGATCTCGCCTGGTGCTGGTGCTGGTGGCCTCGCACTTGTGGAAGTTTCGGGCACATCCCACTTGCCCTTGGCCACCTGGCGCAATTGGTCGGCCATTTCCTCCTGACGCCTGGCGTTGTGCTCAGCCTTGATCTTGGCAAATCTCTCATCACGAGCAGCCAACTCCGCCTCTCTCTTCTGCTTGGCAATCAGAGCCCGGAGCCTCGCCTTGGCCTGTTTCTTCTTGACGATGGAGGCGCCCTTCTCTTTCTTCGCCTGTTCCACCAGCCGCTGAGCCTGGGTCATAACCCTCTTGCGCTTGCGGGTCATCTTCTCCAGCGTCTCTTCCTCAGTCAGTCCCAGAATGGACTTCTTGACTGGGATGGAGATCTTCCCAGACTCAGGGTCATATGCAACAGCTGACGGTGGCTGCTGGTGCTGGGAAGTCTTAGGCTTCTTGCGGGATGGCGTCTTGGTGACTGGTACAAGTTGTACGTCCCGTGGGTGGATACCAGTCGCCTCAGCCACCGCGCCTTCCATGGTGTCGAAGAGAGACTCCGTCTCCAGCTTCCTCTTCAATTCTGCCCTTGCCTCTGCTGTCAGCGGGAGAGCCATAACTGGTGCTTGCTCTCCCAGGTCTTCTGAGTCCTCCTCAGAAACGACCTCAGCAGGGTCCACTGCTGACTTCCCTTTCAGCCTGCGTGGCTTCTTGTAATCTGGGTGAGGCAGCTTCACCTTCGTGGCTGGTATGAAATCGGAACCAACCAGCTGTTCCCCCTGATCCACGCCATCACCCAATTCCATCTCCAGGATGTGGCTGATCCTCAGCCCGAAGGATACGGCGTGAGCAAACCTGCCGTCAGTCGGAACAGTGATGTTTCTGTCTACATTTTCCAGCAATCGACCGAAGAAGAATTCAGCCCAGTTGCCCTCAACCCCGTCGACAAGCGCACACATCACTGAAAACTTGCGCAGGCTCAGCTCGGCGTACGATCCGACCTCACATTGCAGCATGCGCACCACAATGTCGCATACCATCTGCCAATATTCTTCCATTTCTGACTTCCTCATTCCAGTATGGAAGACGGTGACTTCTTCCTTCTTCCATTGCGCCCACCTCCTCCGGAATTCCACTGTATCATCCTGATGATACGTGGCCACTTCCTCTCCTTCATTCCTCAGTCCGAAGAGATTGGCGAGGTATTCCGCGGTGACGGTGATCAGGTGGCCGAAAATTGAAGTGGTGAACGACTTCCTGTCGTCAGCAATGACCGCCCTAGCATAGAACTACGCAACCATATGAGGGTGGAAGGTTCTGGGGATCGCCGTGAGGTACGGTCGGAGCTGTTCTCGGTCAATCATCTCCATCAGCTCCTCCCCGAAATTTTTCTCGGCCAGTTTCTCATTCAAAATTTTCTCTTTTTGGACCTGTGCAGTCCTAATCTGCGCGTTAGAGAGCTGTCGCCTGGTCGCCGGCCTGTTCAACTGAACCAGTCGGGCGAACGGATAGGTGTAATCGATATCTTCGATCTTCACTATGCCAGTATACGTAGGCATATGAGCTTCAGCGACTGGTAGGTCTGGTGAACCAGACGAGGATGATGTAGATGTAGATGGAGGGTTATCAGCTGGAGGTTGAGAAGAAGACGCCATGACTTCAGAAAGATTCAAGGTTCAGAAGATTTCAAGGGAAGATGAGAGAATTTTAAAAGATATTAGGGTTCTGAAAGTAGGGAAACATAAAGGTTAACCCGAAGGAAGTGATCGGGTATATATACTCGGGCCATGCAGGATCAGACGTCCAGGATCAACGCTCAGCAAGCGAGGATCGACGGTCATCAGCAGGCCCGGTTCCCTGTGCAACGTGGAGCTGACGTGGCACGCAGCGATTGGTCGCAAATGTGCTTTTGACCGCGCAGTTACTGTGCGCATTAAATGTGGCATTAAATGCCGCATTAAATTCTGAGATACGCACACGCCATAGGATTTGAACAATCCCGCCATTCCTGCGACAGCTGGCACGACTCTTGGACTTCAAGAGATCATCAGTTGAGAGCTGGGACTCAACTGGTCATCAGTAGTATAACTGGTCATCAGTAGTATACGCCAGTTGAACACTTCCCCCT
>JAPKLW010009654.1:0-12034 GCA_026898455.1 Plectranthus barbatus | reverse complement strand
GCTCCTAAGTTGCTTTATTTCTCAAATGGAACCTACTTCCATAGGAGTTGCGCTAGAATCTGCTGATTGGATTAATGCCATGCAAGAAGAGCTTGCTGAATTCACTCGCAACAATGTTTGGGACTTGGTGGAGAGACCATCACATCAGTCAGTGATTGGCACCAAGTGGGTTTTCAAGAACAAGCGAGATGAGAATGGCACCGTGGTCAGAAACAAAGCTCGTTTAGTCGCCAAAGGTTACAGGCAGTGTGAAGGCATCGACTTTGATGAGACCTTTGCACCAGTTGCAAGAATGGAGGCGATACGGCTGTTCCTTGCGTATGCAGCGTATCACGGCTTCACGGTATTTCAGATGGACGTGAAGAGCGCCTTCTTGAATGGCGAACTAAAGGAGGAGGTTTATGTCGAGCAACCTCCAGGCTTTGAGATAGGCACCAAAGTGTACAAGCTGAGAAAGGCCTTGTATGGATTGAAACAGGCGCCCAGGGCTTGGTACGAAACGCTGTCACAATTCCTCACCAGCAATGGATTTCGGAAAGGGAAGATTGATAGGACTCTCTTTCTTCTCAAGGATGGTGGTGACATGCTAATGGTGCAGATCTATGTAGATGACATCATATTCGGATCAAGGAATATAACTCTCTGCGAGAAGTTTTCTCAACTGATGCAGACATCATTTCAGATGAGTATGATTGGCAAGTTAACATACTTTCTCGGACTCCAGGTCCAGCAGTCAGCTGATGGAATTTTTATCAGCCAGCGGAAGTATACGAAGGAGTTAATTCAGAAGTATTACCCAGAGAAAACTAAGTCCCTCAGAATACCTATGAGCACCAGCTGTCAGATATTTCTTGATGAGCAAGGTGAATCAGTTGATCCTACCATCTACCGAGGAATCATTGGATCACTTCTCTATCTCACAGCCAGCAGACCCGACATTTCGTACTCAGTCGGAGTGTGTGCCAGATTTCAAGCCAATCCGAAAAGGTCACACATGGAAGCTGCAAAGAGGATAGTGAAATATCTGAAGGGGACTGAATCTCTTGGAATATGGTATCCCAGAAATGATGAGCTTACACTCATTGGATATTCAGATTCAGACTTCGCTGGATGCCGTATTGACCGAAAGAGTACCAGTGGTACGTGTCAGTTTCTAGGACACAAGCTAATCAGCTGGTTTAGCAAGAAGCAGCACTCAGTTGCTACTTCTACCACTGAGGCTGAGTATGTTGCCGCTGCCAGTTGCTGTGCTCAAGTTATCTGGATCAAGCAACAACTGGAGGATTATGAAGTGGACACTGGCTGTGTACCCATCTATTGCGACAACAACAGTGCTATGTGCATCACGAAGAATCCGGTTCATCATTCCAGAACCAAGCACATAGACATTCGACATCACTTCATACGTGATCATGTCGAGAAGAAGGATGTCAGCGTGGACTACATCAGAACTGAAGATCAACTGGCTGACATCTTCACTAAACCCCTTCCAGAAGCAAGATTCAAGGAGTTGTGCATCAAACTCGGTCTTATGGAGATTGATGTGAGCCCCAATGATGAGGAAGAATGAGTCCCAGCTCTCATTCTGTTCTTGATCTTCTGAAGGACACTGATTACGACTAAGTCCAAACTCTTAGTTGTTTTTATTTAAGTGGTATCTCAAGATCACTGATGGCTCCTACTGGCGGAACTTATCTCTCAAATGTCTAAGGAAATGAGTCCCAGCTCTCATTTCAATTTGCCAGCTCAAACCATCAGTTGAAGCGAAATTGGGTCCCAGCTCCCAATTTCAAGCGATGATGAGGAGTGGATTTCTTGAAGAGAAGATTATGCGAAGTGAATTGAGTCCAAGCTCTCAATTCTTTCAATCTTTCAAGTTGTCAGCAGACAACTGGCGAATTTCCTACGACTGATGAAATTGAGTCCCAGCTCTCAATTTATCCATGTACTCGGGAGCCAGTCGTAAGTACCAGTTGTCAACTGGTAAGGAGGCCATGCTGACAGGGGGAAGTGTTCAACTGGCATATGCTATTGATGACCAGTTATGCCAGCTGTCGCAGAAAAGGCGGGATTGTTCAAATCCGACTAGCGTGTACATCTCTCAGAATTTAATGCAGCATTTAATGCCACATTTAATGTGCACAGTGTCTGCGCAGTCCGACGCTTGGTTGACACCAATTGCTGCGTGCCACGTCAGCTCCACGTCGTGGCGCCCGTCAGCACGACCGCGCACGTCACCACAGGGAACCGGGCCTGCTGATGACCGTCGATCCTCGCTTGCTGAGCGTTGATCCTGGACGTCTGATCCTGCATGGCCCGAGTACAAATACCCGATCACTTCCTTCGGGTTAACCTTTATGTTTCCCTACTTTCAGAACCCTAATATCTTTCAAAATTCTCTCAACTTCCCTTGAAATTTTCTGAACCTTGAATCTTTCTGAAGTCATGGCATCATCTTCTCAACCTCCAGCTGATAACCCTCCATCTACATCTACATCATCCTCGTCTGGTTCACCAGACCTACCAGTCGCTGAAGCTCATATGCCTACGTATACTGGCATAGTGAAGATCGAAGATATCAATTACACCTATCCGTTCGCCCGATTGGTTCAGTTGAACAGGCCGGCGACCAGGCGACAGCTCTCTAACGCGCAGATTAGGACTGCACAGGTTCAGAAGGAGAAGATTCTGAACGCGAAGCTAGCCCTAAAGCATCATGGGCCGGAGCTGATGGAGATGGTCGACCACGAGCAGCTCCGCCAGTACTTGACGGCGACACCCGAAACTTTCCATCCACACATGGTAGCCGAGTTCTACGCTCGGGCCGTGATAGCTGACAGCAGGAAGTCTTTCACAACTTCCGTTTTTGGTCACCTGATCACCGTCACCGCCGAATACCTCGCCGATCTGTTCGAGCTGAGGAATGAAGGTATGGAGATAGCCTCGTATTATCAGAATGATACAGACGAGTTCAGAAGGAGATGGGCGGAGTGGAAGAAGGCGGAGGTGACTGAGTTCCGTACTGGAATGAGGAAGTCAGAAATGGAAGACTATTGGCAGATGGTATGCGACATTGTGGTGCGCATGCTGCAATGTGAGGTCGGATCGTACGCCGAGCTGAGCCTGCGCAAGTTTTCAGTGATGTGTGCGCTTGTCGACAGGGTTGAGGGCAACTGGGCTGAATTCTTCTTCGGCCGGTTGCTGGAAAATGTAGACAGAAACGTCACTATTTCGACTGACGGCAGGTTTGCTCACGCCGTATCCTTCGGGCTGAGGATCAGCCACATCCTGGAGATGGAATTGGGTGATGGCGTGGATCAGGGGGAACAGCTGGTTGGTTCCGATTTCATACCAGCCACGAAGGTGAAGCTGCCTCGCCCAGATTACAAGAAGCCACGCAGGCTGAAAGGGAAGTCAGCAGTGGACCCTGCTGAGGTCGTTTCTGAGGAGGACTCAGAAGACCTGGGGGAGCAAGTGCCAGCTGTGGCTCTCCCGCTGACAGCAGAGGCAAGGGCAGAGTTGAAGAGGAAGCTGGAGACGGAGTCTCTCTTCGACACCATGGAAGGCGCGGTGGCTGAGGCGACTGGTATCCACCCACGGGACGTACAACTTGTACCAATCACCAAGAAGCCATCCCACAAGAAGCCTAAGACTTCCCAGCATCAGCAGCCACCGTTAGCTGTTGCATATGACCCTGAGTCTGGGAAGATCTCCATCCCAGTCAAGAAGTCCGTCTTGGGACTGACTGAGGAGGAGACCCTCGAAAGGATGACTCGCAAGAGGAAGCGAATCCAGACCAGAGCTCAGAAGCTGGTGGAGCAGGCGAAGAAGGAGCAACAAGCTTCTATTGTAAGGAAGAAGCAGGCCCAGGCAAGGTTGAAGGCCTTGGCCGACCAGCGAAGAAGAGAGGCTGAGCTGGCAGCCCGCGATGAAGCCTTTGCAAAGGTGCAGGCTGAGCATGAGGCCCGACGTCAGGCGCAACTGGCGGAGCAGGTGCACCAGGTGGCCAAAGGCAAATGGGAAGTTTCCCCAACTACAAGTGCAAGGCCACCAGCACCAACTCCAGGCCAGATCTTATCAGACGAATCATTCACGCGCCTGATGGTCATGGGTGCTGATGAAGATGTACTATCCCTTGTGGATAGGTACCAGGAGGAGGAGGAGGTCGCTGAAGTCCCTCCACCCGCGCAAGGGGGTGGTGGAGGTGAAGAAGACCCACTGGCCGCGCAAGGGGGTGCCAGTGGAGGAGAAGAAGTGCGGGCGACCACCCCGGTAAAACTGGCGAGTTTCTCGGATGTCAGTTCTGAATCCGAGGATGCAGAGGAGCCAAGGGCTGAGGAGCCAGAGCAGGCGGCAGCTGAGGAGGTGATACATTACTCCATGGTGCAGAGGATGGAGCCAAGGGATCTGTTCCCAGACCTTGATGATAAGGCTCGTCGTCCTGCCAGTCGCCCCCGATCTACAGATGCCTCGACATCAACTTCCGGGCGACCAGCAGCATCCTCTACATCACCAGCTAGGCGTGCACGTACTGAAAGGCGACCTTACATGCTCTGTATCCAAGAGCATCAACTGATTGATGAGGATGCCTTCCAGTCGCGAGTGACAGGGGTACATCGGTGGGAGCACCGCGGGGCCATGGCATTTCTAAATTCACGAGTGCCTGAGCCTTCAGCATTCAACATCATCCCCTTCAGCGGACTCCCCCACCAGTCGGTATACGCTTCGAGAATCTCTGACTGGTGTCTGCCCTTGCAGCCAGTAGAATACTACAATTCCACTCTCTATGAGTATGCTGAAAACATCACGGCGGAGGTGGAAAATGCCGTCAATGACGAAATGATATCCAGCTACCGAAGACTCTGGAGGGTGGATCCGGAACTATGTCTGGAGTTCCGGAGGTGGAGGATTTTTGATCGATGCGAGCGCCTGCTGACAGTGGAGAAGCGGGCGGTCCTCTATGCCAGGCTGGGTCTTGGCTACTGGAGAGCGGAGGAGGAGTGGACTCATGCCTTCATGGGCACTGATCCTGAATGCCCCCAGCAGCTGTCTACAAGGAGGATCAAGCGCCGCTTGCTGCAAATCGCTGAGTATAGGCAGCTGACTGGAAGCTCCGGCCTCCCGCCACTGAGAAAGATCAAGTTACCCTTCCTCCAGTTTCGAGTCACCAGTCGGGGGTACCAGCTGACGTACGCGCCCCGTCGCCTCAAAGTACTGGTTACCCTCCCGAGGATCCCTCCCTACAATGCTATATTGTTCGACATGGCTGCCTGCGCTCTGCTGGTAGATCACTTAGTAGAGGAGGATCCCTCTCGTGGTTGGTGGCTGACCCTTGCCGTCCCTCCTGTTCCTATTGTCTCGGGCGATCTCGTCCCTGATTCCATGGACTGGCAAGTGGTGGAGTTCACAGCCCCAACAGTCGTTTTTGAACAAGTCCAGCCAGCTCCAGCAGCAGTGCCAGTAGTGGTATCAGCTGAGGTACCAGCTGTCGAGATGCCAGTGGTGGAATCAGCTGAGGTACCAGCAGTCGAGGTACCAGCAGAGGAACCAGCTGCAGCAGCAGTACCAGCGGAGGAGCCAGCCCCAATGGACGAATCAGCTGAATCCGAACCAGCAATGGCTCCTTCCGCAACTGATGTACCTTCCTCTTCCCTGGAAGTTTCAGCGCAGCCAATCTCCGAGATCCATCCTCCTGCGCAGCTCATTGCCTTAATTGATGCCAGGCTGGATCAACGATTTTCCTCCTTCCGGACCGAGATGGCACAACAGATGGAGTCTGTAACCGCTGGAGTGTCCTCCTTTTTGGCGCGGATCCAAGAGGGGGAAAGTACGCGAGCACGTGCTGAGGCAGAGAGAGCTCGTCTAGCTGAAGAGGAGAGGAGAATTGCAGCTGAGGAAAGGGAGAAGAGCAGACAAGATATGGCAGCGCTCACTGAGATCCTGAGGTCGCTCACAAGCAGAACTCAATCACCAGGATCATCTTCTCAGCCATAGTCTAGCTTCTCTATTTTGTTGTAAGTAAATGCTTATCAGCTAGATTAGTCAGTTATCCTTCCTGTACATGTAATGCTACATCATTAATGAAAGGATTACTGACAAGTTGATGACAATTCCTCATTGTCCAACAAATTGTCTAAGTATTTACTTACCAGCTGAACTTACACTTCCAGTGTAATCAGCACCAGCACTCGTATCACACACTTTAAATCTTTTTGCTCTGATCTCAATTCTCATATTTTAAACGAGCAATATCCCTCTTAGTTTGAGGGGGAAGATTTTAGTTAGAGCTGATGTGAGGAAGTATTTTCATGGGTTTAGATCTGATAGGTTTTTTGTAAAACCCTGAAATACTTTGTAACTTTCCTCATCATCTGAGTGCTCGCTGGTTAGGCTTTGATCGCACCAAAAAGGGGGAAATTGTTGGGAAATTTGGCTAAGTTTCCTTTCCCCAGTAGCTACTTGTTTAGATTCTAGTTTTGGTGTTTTGGTGGATCAAATCCTAAGTCCTACCAGCGTCAGTTTGTCTCTAGAATAGCTCTAGTCTCAAATGTAAAGTCCTGTTTAGGTCTTTTGAGTTGTAAGTCGCAGCTGATCAAGACTCATGCTGGCTACTGTTCACCAGCATGAGATGTACTTACCAATTGAGAAAAGTCTCACCAGCAAGCGACTGACAAGACTCGTGCTGACACTGTTCATCAGCATGAGAAGAGCTCACGACTGGGTACTGTTCACCAGTTGGGAAGGTTTTCATCAGCAGGCGGCTGACAAACCTTACCAGCAGAATAGGTGTTCTCACTGACACTGTTCACCAGCGGTGAAGTCACCAGTCATGGGAGATTCCAAGAGTTAACATCCAGACAAATTGGTAGACTCAGATTGTGCCAGCGCAAGTCACCAGCAGAGACTGCCAGCACAAGATCACCAGTATGATCTGCCAGTCGGATGTTACCAGCAGAATTCAAGATTCGCTCTCCCAGAGTCTTAGAGACAAAAAGAAGATTCGTCTGAGGAATAAACTGACAAAGTATGACTTTAAGGGAGGATACCTTAAAGTCTATCAGTTCAAGACACCAGTTCCGATTCCTCGTACTGACGAATAGTGCCGTTCTGACATAAAGAGATCAATGTCAGATAAAGTGGACAAAAGCATGGCACTTTCCGGAAATTCCTACCTGCCGCCGTCTGAAGGACATGCGAGGACAGAGACCTTTTCCGGATGTGTCCAAACGGCTAGAAGATTTGAATCGGATCCCTCGGCTATAAATACCTGGGATCCACCAACATTCAATACTCTTCACCTACCGAAAGACTGCAAATTTATTACGCTCAAGCAAGTAGAAGCACATACACTTTCGAGGCCTTTCTAAAGGCTATCCGTGTGTTGATTTATCAAACACGAGACTTCAAGCTTCCAGCTTGTAAGTTACTGATCTCTTTGGTGTTCTTTCTCTTCTGAGGAAGTTCACAGCAGCTCTTGTGCCAGCCAGCACTCGAGTTATTACGGGCTTTTGCCGTATTGAGAAGATACGTTCTTGGGAGAACTAAACACCCAGTGAAGCTGTGGAGGTTGAAGTGACGTGCTCGCACTCCACCAGCTGATCAGAGTTGAAGAAGGAAACAAGACCGGGAGCGGTTGATCTAGCGAAGTGGTGGACAAGGGTCGCACCAGCTAGAGATAGATCGTAGGCAACTTGTACCTGATTACTCTATAGTGAATTTCCAGTGCTACGACTGGAGAGTGGACGTAGATCAGTTGATCGAACCACTATAAATCCTCTGTCTTTTATCAGTTTTCTGCATTTCATACTGATTTAAAACCCAGCACCCAAGTGCTGGTGTATATCTGAAAACTGATATAACTGTGCAAACAAGGCTAAAAATATTCTAAGTCTTGAGCTACCAGCTGACGAGCCAGTCGCCAGTCAGCTGAGTACGCAGAGTGCAAGTTGACTTACCAGCTGACAAGGTCCCAATCAGCTGAGTAACCAGCAGAGTGCAAGAAACGATTAACCACATTTTCCGCTGCCAAGTTATACCCTGATAATCCGGGACCAACATCTGCGGAAGTAGAAATTAGAAATCTAATTTCAAATAAATTCGAAAATTAGAAAAAGAAGAAAAGAAATCTGTTCTCCAGATTAGATCTTCAGATCTGTATCCCAATGCTGATCAAATCTGCTACTGGTGAGGATTCCACAGATCAGTATTCTGAGCAGGACCAGAATCAAAATTCTCCTCCCTTGCACACCAAAGTCGGCGCCCACACTGCTCTCTCTCTAGGGTTTCTGTTTTTCAACTGTGTTACAACTTGTGAGAGAGAGCTGTCTATTTATAGACCTAGGGTTTTATCCCTAATGGGCTCTTTGGGCTCAATTCAGCATATTTAATTGGGCCAGACCTGGGACCTAATGCAAATAATAAAGTGGGTCTATAAATTAATTAATTCCCATGTCCACAACCCAGGACACAATTAATTAATTAATATTAATTCTTTTTCACCACAGAATTAATACTGACCTACCCCTTTATTACCACGTTGTGAGAACGGGCTGCATTAATTGAGAATCCCCATATTTAAGGTTACCGGACATCCATTAATTAATCGGAGCCTCTGACAAGCTCTAACTATAATTAATTAATATCTTATTATTCCTGAGTAGTACCACTCAAACCTTATCACTCGTGCTTGAACTTAATCAGCCTGCAGGACTTTGGCACGATGAATGTTATTGAGCTCCTCAGGGAATGTCCCCATCCTATTACTCGGATATGGTTACCTAAGTTCAGTCTTAGGCGGTACTACACGAACTGCTGTTACCTAAGATGCGAATATACGAGCGCGCTGTGTTGGCTCTCCACCATGGCAAGTCAAAGCAACAGTCAACCCGTGCAAACCCCTGAACCTTCGTTAGGGTTTGGACTCAATCAATATAACAAGATCTTTTATTCGCTGATGTAAGACAGACGAATATATCTCACTGCGGTCCATCAATATGCCACCTCTGCGTACCAGCATGTCAAGTAACCAAGACAGACTACTTATTCCGACAATGCCGCAGCCATCCGGATAGACGTATCCTCATACACTGTCTCGACTCTGATTATGTTTATGTCTCACTAGGTCAAGTGATCATACTGTCTTCTGCGATCTACAACACGCCGTATGATCGTCCGTATCTGTGAGACAAGAGGATACCATTGTTCATACATGTACGATTGTTAACAGATAGGAGAAATAAACCGTTGTATACACATTGTAATAAATGCTTTCAGTATACAAAACCCATCAGAACACGCATTGGGTATAGGAGAAGCCAACGGATCAGGCCGCAAGGCAGGTGAGGCTGGAGAAGCCAGTGAATTCGGCCGCGAGGTGGCGATACCTTGCGAGCCACAGATAATAGGTCGTTGGGTTCTTCCCGAAGGATAGGAATCCCACAGGGTCCTTGGGGCCGCATCTTCGATCAGTAGGCAGAAGATGCTGGCACTTGCCAACGCCATCCCCTGCCTCGACATTGTCTATATTCGTCCCAAACCTCAGCGACATTGCTTCGACCCCCTGTCGGATTCACGACCTTCTACACCGCCGCCATGGAAAACGGGGTCGGTCTCCCCATCCATCCATTTTTCAGTGATGTCCTCGCTTCTTATAATATCTCTCCCTTTCAACTTGCCCCGAACAGCTGGTGCCACCTCGTGGGGGTCTTTTTGGTATGAATGGACTTAGGTCTCGGTCTCCTTACAGTCCGTGAGTGGCATCACATGTATAGGATGAATCAATGTTGGGACAAGTATTATTATAATTTTACTTGTTGGTCCTCGTAGAGGTCACCTCTAGTGCAGAAGCCTCCTACCAACTCCCCGAACTGGTGGAATACTTTTTTCTACCTCAAGTCGATCCAATCAACCCCGAATACTTTAGACATGGCGGAGTGCCAATAAGTGGGTCGCTGTATATTATTTGCTGCTTGAAAATTCTATTTAGATACTAACTATTTTTCTTCTTGTGCTTTTCGCGAACAGATTGTGCTTATTGACGCCGAACAGGCATGGGTCGATCGAGCATACGACGTGAGCATCAACGATCGTGAGTGGCCCAAATTGCAGTTCGACAGGTTTGTCACTGCCCACCATTACCTCGACCACAACAGCCAACTTATCGAGCTTCCAGAGAACATGAGGAGCCGAGGAATCCCTGCCGAGCAGGTCGCCCAAACCCTTCGCGAGAAGAAAAGGGCTCGCGAAGAGGCGGAGTTTAAGCACCGGGAGGAGAACCCTCCCAAGAGGCCGACTTCAACGGTGTCTCAGCACCCTATTACTCCATCCCCTCCTCCGTTTAAGCCTCCCCCAGAATTCCAAAAGGAGAGTCGACAGACCCTCCACCCGGACTCCTCTTCGCGCAGGGAGTCTGAGCGCAAGAGAGAGAAGGAAGGTGGAAGCTCTAACCGCCGCCGTCGCCCTCACGGCCAGGACCAAGACCCTCCAAAGGAGAACCAGGAGAGGTCGATAGTGAAGACTCCGACCGCCCCTACCAATATGAGGGTGGATTCATTTCTGGTCCACACTCGTAAACTGCTGCTGAACCCTCCGACCCTCGATCTTACATCAGGATCGATCTTCAACTAGCTCGTCCAATACAAGCACCGACAACTTCCGTAAGTAGTTCGATAATATCCCTTGTTTACCTATTGCATCTTATGTTGTTATTCATTTTCGTAGAATGCGGTGGAGTTCGATCAGATCCATCGTGAAGTCAGGGCCTTCAGGGACAAGTGCACTAATGAGATCTTCCAGCTCCGAGGTGAAGTCGAGTCCTCGAAGAAGAAGATCGAGGAGCTGGAGGAGAAGCTAGACGAGACTGAGGGCAACGCTGCTGCTTTCGCCGTGAAGGCAGACAATGTTGAGGCCGAGGCGAAGGCATGTTGAGAGGAGGCGGAGGAACTCAAAAATAAGTACGATCAAGCCACCGCCAATGTCGCTCTTCTGACGAAGGACCTCAGAAAAAGGGGGGATCATCTCGTTTTGATGAACAACCAAATGAAGGCCATGCAAGAAACCCATGCGGCCGAGCTGAAGGGGTGCCATGAGGAGATAGAGCGTCTCAAGTCTGGAGATGGCTTGGACTTCGAGTCCATAATCCTCTCCCCACACTTCGCCGAGACATACGAGATATTGATTCGTTGCCTTCTTGTATTTTCAACTTCCATTTCCACTTTGCATGGTTAATACTTTTATGTTGTTCTTACAGACACTCACCGAGCAGGTCGAGCAAGAGATCCGTGGTAAAATTGTTGCACGGTTCCCGGATCTTGATCTGAGTGTTTTGGATGTTGAGGAGCCCCTTGTGGAGCAGCCCAGACATTCCGAGGACCAGGAGCAGCTCGATCAATCCTCTGGCCCGCAACATCAACCTGTTCTCCCTACCGGCGACCAACAGCCACAGGTCGATCCGACAGTCGCTCAGCAGAACGAGACAGATGCTGGCCCAAAGCTTGACTCCCATGGTGCTTGATCACTGTAAAATCTACATATTAATTATAGAAACAGTGGCAAATAAATTTGTAAACCCTAAGGTTATCGAATCCAGGGGAATTGTGTGGAGAAACTATCCTATATACTAGCTTTGATCCTAAGATTCATTGTTTGAGGAATTCAAAATTAGGGTTTTGCTTGGAAAATAAAGATGACAATGCTGAAAATTAAAAGGGGTTTTGAAATCAAATTTAAAAGAACACAGATTCTAGGGAAGAATTCTTATTATGGATGACATGTAGAACCAATTAATTTAACAGGTGGAATACTGCAACAATGCTATATTTCCTTGTTTGGCAAATATAACTTAGATTACTAATTAGTGACTATCTCCGCTCGGTCTCAAGTACACCAAATTAGTCAATCTGATAAGCAAATCAGTTCAATTCCTACAGTCTATTACATCTGTTTGGATAGTGTAGATTGTATCATGCATTCTTAATCCCACTATTAATATTCACCTCTCGGTCCTTCTATCAATAGCTAGACATCTAAATTAATC
>JAPKLW010009652.1:0-12036 GCA_026898455.1 Plectranthus barbatus | reverse complement strand
TAATTTATTTCCTAACATTAATCTATTTATGTAAAAACAATTGAATCTTCATTTATAAATGCCCCTTTCTTAAAAAAAACTATTAATAATTTTATATTTAATTTTTAATATTTATGAGATAAATTATAAAAATAATTATTTATTAGAAATTAAATTATAAAATTGAACAAATTTTAAGAACTAATGATTTTTGCAAGAAATTAAGAAAATATATTAGGAATAAATGTGAGGTGCTTGGTTATTTTCTAGTTGTATTTCAAAATATAGATAGTTGTTGGTATTTAAAATGTAATTTAATAAATTCTAGGAATTAAAATGGAAATTTCTAAATGTCAGGAATTAAATTGCAAAAATGGAGTAATGATATGAATTAAATTGTGGGTTTGAGATGTTAGGAATTAAATTGTAAAAATAGATAAACGTTAGGAATTAAATTGCAGTTTTATAAACGTTAGGCTATTTTTGCAAAAATGAGCAAACATTAGGAATTAAATTGCAATTAACCCTAATTAATTCCATGTGTGACCCAGAACATAATTAATTAATAAAACATTATTTTACCTACACCACGAAAATAATGCTGACTCACCCCTTTATTACTACGTTATTTGGAACAGGTTGCATTAAACTTGAATGATCCACATATTTAAGGTTTCGGACATTCATTAATTAATTTGGCTTATGACAATTAGCCACAATTAATTAATCTCTTATTTCCTGAGTAGTACCACTCACTCCTTTTCATTTATGCCTGAATTAAATAATTCAACCTACAGGGTTTAGCATAATGAACCTTGTGAGCTCCTCAGAGAATGTCATCATCCTAAAGCAGATATAATTACCTACATGTCCAACCTGAGCAGGCCATACACAAACCGCCACACCCAAGATGCAAATATAAGAGTACATGTAAGACTCACCACCATAGCTAGTCAGATTGTGGTCAACTTGTGTATACCCCTTAGTCTTCCATTAGGTTTAAGATCATAACAAGTATCTAGAGATCTTACTCATTCATATGTCAATTAGAATGACGCATCTCACTGTTCATCCCATCAATACATAAAGATGTACCACACATCAAGTAGCCAAGATAAGCTCACTTATGAACTAATGTGTCGCAGCCTAAATCGACAGCCTATCCAGGGACCGTCTCAGTCGTGATACTGTTTATACCTCTCTAGGTCAATCAATTCATATGATCCTCTGTGATCTCCTACACACCATATGATCATCCCTATAGGCGAGATAATAGGATATTATAGCTTGTACGTATGTTTGTTATATCAGATAGCAACTATGTTGATGTAACACATTTATGAAGACTAGTGTATCAAACGAACACACTTAATCATAAATGTTTTTAGTATACAATCCCAACATCTTCTTCCTCTTCGGGGGAAAATCCACAAAGCCCGGTTGCTTTCGATAATTGTATGGATTACAATTTCAGCTCATCCACTGACGAGGGCTTAATCTTCCCTGGTCACAGGGTACAACAACTCTTGAGGATTTATCGTTCTCCAGGAACTTGGCTTATCCTACTATTTATTAGTTGAAGATTTTTGTTATCTTCACGAATGTTGAGTTCAGTAGATGACTTGTTCATTAGTGAACGCTTGAAGATTCTCGAAACTTTGCTAAAACACAACTGCGGTCTCTAGTGATATCATTTGAAAGACAGATGTTGGCCTTGCGCTTAAGAATGCACAATGAGCCTTTAGAGAGAGAGTGTAATAAAGAGTATCAATGTTTTAAGTAATTCTTCCAGTAGTCCTTACACTCTTCTATTTATAGTTCTCTCTTGAAAAGTAGTCATTGATAGAGTGAAGCACAGTGACACATGTCTTGCACGCAGTTATTTTAACGATTCTGAGTCTTTTTTCCTTTTCGACGTGTTATGTGTTGGACAATTCTTTTAACCAGAAAGATGTATAAATTGGTCAGCTTTCCCAACATAATATCAAGTCCTACTGTCATTTCCCACCTTCCCAATTTGTTGATGTCACTTATTCTTCTAATAACTGAAATGTGCTCCTTTATGTCTCAGCTCTTTCAAAGTAGCAACAATTGACAAGTTTAGGTATAAGCTAACAATAACTTTAGCCAAGCTACGAACTTGTATCTTTACTCATTTTAACTGTCAGTTTCTTTTGAATTGTTAGTTGACATTTCTTCTAAAAGCATATCAATTCTCTATTATGCATCATGAGTTGTGGTTCTTTTATTCTCATAACTGACTGCATCAATTATGATTTCCTTCGAATTGATCTTCTATCTTTGGTTATTTGAGTTCTTCAGTCTAAGCTATTACAACTCCAGAAATTATATAGGTTATTATATTCTAAGCAAGATCAGTTCTAATCTATCAATTCTAGCTAGTTTTCAACCATCATTATTACTATAAAATCCTAACAGTTTATAAAATTTAGTGAATTTCAATAGCTCATTTTAACCCTATCTTGTGATCACTAAATTATTTAGCAGTGATACTAAATAATTAGGAAAAAATAAAATAAAACTTAGGATTAATTAAAAATGATAAAATAACATATCTTGGGTAGAACTTTTATTCATGATAACATGTGTGTCACTCCCCGATTTTTAAATAAAAATTTAAGAAAAACAAAGCAATTCATAAGTGAATCAGAGCAATTATCCCAAGCATTGGGCAAAAGATAAGGCACCTCTCCAAGAAGGGAACGAGGGTCCTCGGGTGATATTATAAGGGTATAAATACCATCAATTATTTTTAAAAGAAGAGGATTTGTTGGCAGTGAAATGTAAATGGTGAAGTGTATATAAGAAGATACACAAGGTTGGTCCCAAATTATAAGATAAACGCATAGCGGAAGTCGTGAAGTATGATTAGCCCCAAAACTGACGATTACACTGTCAGTCTTGTTACTTGAAAAAGTTAAATCTTATGTTAAAATCTTAGCCTTTTCGAATATACTCCAATAATTCAACAAGTTATTGGGTTTTAAACAAGAATGTATGAGATATAAAAATTGAAAGTAAACAACATATGATTTATAGTGATTCGGATGTCAAATGATTCTACGTTCACTTTTCAATCTCTACAATCAAAAATCCACTAACAATTTACAAGTACACTGTAAAAAGTTTCCTCAGTTGCGGGAAGCTTCAAAGTCCTCTGGCTTATGGATGGTCTTAGACTTCAAGCTTTACCACATCCACTTATCGCTAGGTTCTCTAACTGACTTCAATCTGAAAAGCTTTACCGTGAGTTTGTCACTAAGCTTTAGAGATAGATGTTGATTGTGTTGTGTATGAATATTCTCTTAACTTTCTTCTTAATGAAATAAGAAGCATTCTCAGACTCACTATATTATTAATATACTGAACTCCGGTAAACTTGTGATGAGCAAGGTATGAATGTTTTTTATGACTTTATGAGAGTTTTATCTCTTCAGACTGCGTGTGCAAATGGTTATAGAAGCATTCACAAAAATGGAATTAACCCTTTTTCTGAGCTAGAGGGTATTTATAGTGTCGTGTCCGTCCTTCGAGGTAAATTCAGATACTAGTTGTTTGACTTCTGTGCATTTTTAAATATAAACACAGTTTTTCTACTTTTTTGGCTTTTGACAAGTTTTTGTCAAAACGGTTATAAACCAGTCCTAGGAATTCATTTCTTTTCATTCTTGGGCGTCATCGGACTAATCCACTAAGGTTGACTTTCTTAGTTCTTTTTGTTTTGACAGACTTTTTTACTTTTACAAATTTTTTAAGTTATGATGCCTTTTTGTCTGCTTCCAGACTTTATTAGCTTAAATTCCTTCTCTACTGATTGCGGAGAGAGTGTCAATCTTCACGACATTGTCTGAATACTTCTTCTCGATTAGTAGAGTGATTTCTATTCTATTACTACTCAGTGTACCTACACGGTTACATCTTTGTCATCACTCTAACTTGCCAGTCTTGACTTAATCATTTATGACTAGTTGTTGACTTAACTAGTTTGGTTGGACATATCTAAACTATACACATCCCTAACAATTTTCCCCCTTTTTTATGTTGTACCATAACTTTAGAGAAATAAGGGGTTACAAGATTGTTAGTTTTCTTCTCAAGAACTGACTTCCCCCTGAGTCTTTGGATTTCCCCCCTTAATGAGTTAACATAATAGAAAGATATTATTTATTCGATCATGTGGAGGGAGACTGATACACTTAAGAGGTGCATTATTTGTTTGATAAATCAAATCTTTGAGACAAAGTTATTTTCTTAATTCAAATGAAAGATAGCAATAAAGTTAGTTTCATTCAAGGATAGTTTGTACAAGTACAACAATTACATAATTCTGACTTTAAAAAGGCGTACTCATCTTTCTTCTCATCTTCATCAGAGTTGTGTTCTTCATTAATATTCTTATGCTCATCTTGTTTTCTCTTCTTTCATTCTTCTTGTTTTCGCTCTTTCCTTATTTTTTGCATCTTTCTTTTCTTCTCTACTTTTTCATAAGTTCCAGAACCAGATTCTGCTTTGTCTTTGCCTTTGCTACTGTCTTTCTCCGGATTTCTCTGTCTAGATTCTTCCCTCTTTTGAAATGCTCAAATAACTGAGAAATTTGATCTTCAAGTCTGGTGAAACGGTGACCGGAGTTGCTGATCCTATTGCATAATCTAAACGACCAAGCCAACTACATCAGAAGGTGGAGGGATGGTTAGAGCTATGATTTGTGCGAGATTTTGATTTTGATTGTAAGGAAATATAACATTAAGTAGTTGAGCATCATTGGCAGAGAAAGAAGATGTAGTAGATTCTGGTAATATTGTACCTGTACCTGAAATGTTTCAACAGATCTTTGTAGATTTTCTTCAGGAAGCGGAGCATTTTTATAAATTAATGTTGTCTGCCACATAGCCTCTTATGTGGTAGGATTGGCTTTCTTTATTCAATGAAGACTTGTAGAGTCACCAAAATTGATTGATGTATGCCATGAAAAATTTCTTCATCGGTTGTTGCTAGTGACTTTTGATATACATCTTCAGCCTCAAGAATGATAACATGATTGGATTTGGAATCTGAGAGGTTTTGTAATTTCTTAATTGATGGCTCATAACTCATTGAATCAATTCTCTTGAAGAAGGCTTCCATGAAAGTTCTATAGAATATGATTTTGTTCTTTTTGCTTCTTGACTGGCTTCCAGAAATCCTGGTGGATGGCGTTCAGAGAGGGAATCAATGGATATTTAAAGAATTCATCATTTTTAGTAATGATAAAAACCATTAAGAAAAGTTGATGTCTTCGTATCATCAACTATCTTCTCATATGCTCTTTGTTCAGTAATTCAACATTATGTAATTCGGCCTCATTGAACATATTATCAAAAATATTCATTTGTTATAATCTAAGTAGCTTCTTTTTCTTCAGCAGTTTGACTATTAGGTGATTTCTTGGGTGGTAAGTCGTCAGTCTTGGTGGCATTCCTATAGATGCAAATTTTAGAGACCATGTCTCTAAGTTTCTCGACATTGATTTGACTAGACTGCGATATCCCTATCCAATTAGTGGTCAAGTCTTCTTCTTGACACCACAATATCGCTCTAAGGCGACTTGCCAATAACAAATTCTCCTCCACACTTAACAAGTGTTTCCATGTAAAGAAGCAATGGAACCTGATCAGTTCTTCCTTTGTGATAGCATCTACAGTGTCACAATCATCAAGGTTGTTGCCAAAGCAGACGTCTAGCACTCATTCAACCATGCCATCAACAAAAGTCGTCAATGAGTCGCTCTATTTGACCACGGTGGCATCTATGATCATATATAAATGCTCAAACACTAATTCTTCTATATTTCAATAAAACACCATAGATCATGTTCCTACATCAAGGAGTAGGGCATTACCTCTTCTAGCCATCTCTAGCTTTCTCTCACATCTCTATTCCCAATTGATGTTTGAACCTACTTAGCTTGGTTCTTCTCTTGATCTAAGAAGAGAAAATAGGGAATGGGCGTTAGAGAAATGGTCTATACAAATAAATTGAGCTCACCTTCCTTTACCCACCTCTACCTCGACCCTACTGTGAAAATGAGATTTTGTGGAATAAGGGTGGACGAAAAGAGGGGAGGGGATATGTTGTATATTTTGTATTATCTAAGTAGTAAGGGATTTTTGGGAAATATGTACAAAGCCCTCTTTATATGTATTAGTCGTGTATTTTCAATACAAGAAGTTTTCCCCAATTTCTATCTTCATGGTATCAGAGTGCAGGTTATTCATGTCACCGAAACCCAAATCGCGCCAGCCCAGCTTCCGCCGTCGTCGCCCGCACACCGTTGTGCCCACCAGGGCGCCCCACGCGGCCTCCCGCGCCTGCCAGTGCACCCTCCCACGCCTGCCAGTGCGGCCTCTTGCGCTCGTCTGTGCAGCCCGTGAGGCCCAGCACCGCCTGCGAGTGCTACAGTTGTCATTGTCCATCTCTGCCACCTATGCACCGGTCGTCGGCAGTTAACTACAAATATAACAGCTCGGTTCCTTTGGTGGGGGTGTAAGTGCTCATCACTTTCCTTTATCTCTTGCCTTAAACTCAGCCTTTATGTGGGTGTGCTGCCATTATACCTAGAGCAATGGGCTGAGATGAATTAAATTGTAGATGTTGGAGTGGTAGGAGTTTGAGATTGAGATTGAGTATTTGAGAAAAAAAAAAAAAGGGGGGACATTGACATAATCTAGATTCATGTGGTTGGTGTTGAGAGGTTGAATATATATTGATGACCATAGAACGCGGAAATCCTGTGGAGGAGATGATGGGTTTTGTATACTGAAAGCATTTATTATAATGAGTATACGACGGTTTATTTCTCATATCTGTCAAACAATCTTACATGTATGTAACAATGGTATCCTCTTGTCTCACCGATAGGGATGATCATACGGCGTGTTGTAGATCGCAGAAGACAGTATGATCACTTCACCTAGTAGGACATAAACCTGATCACAGCCGAGACAGCGTATGAGGATACGTCTGTCCGGATCGCTGTGGCATTGTCGGAATAAGTAGTCTGTCTTGGTTACTTGACATGCTGGTATGCAGGGGTGGCGTATTGATGGACCGCAGTGAGATGTATTCGTCTGTCTGACATCAGCGAATACAAGATCTCGATATTGATTGAGTCCAAACCCTAACAAAGGTTCAGGGGTTTGCACGGGTTGCCTGTTGTTTTGACTTACCATAGTGGAGAGCCTGAGTAACGTGCTCGTATATTCGCATCTTGGGTAACAGTAGTTTGTGTAGTACCGCTTGAGACTGGGTTTAGGTAACCATATCCGAGTAATAGGATGGGGACATTCCCTGAGGAGCTCAATGACATTCATCGCGTCAAAGTCTTGCAGGCTGATTAAGTTTAGGAACAAGTGATAAGGTTTGAGTGGTACTACACAGGAATAATAAGATATTAATTAATTGTAGTTAGAGCTTGTCAGAACTTCGGTAACCTTAAATATGGGGATTCTCAATTAATGCAGCCCGTTCTCATAACGTGGTAATAAAGGGGTAGGTCAGTATTAATTCTGTGGTGAAAATGAATTAATATTAATTAATTAATTGTGTCCTGGGTTGTGGATATGAGAATTAATTAATTAAAGGCCCACTTTATTATTTGCATTAGGTCCCAAGACTGACCCAAATAAACATGATGAAAAAGGCCCAGTAGCCCATTAGGGATAAAACCCTGGGTCTATAAATAGGCCACTCTCTCTTGGAAACCCTAGCCACTTTTGTGATTATTCAAATCAGTCAAAACCCTAGAGCAAGAGAGAGAGGGGCGGCGCCTGTAGAGGGGAGAAGAAGAGTTTTTCTGCTCCAGCCTAGAACACAGATCTGTGGAATCCTCACTAGTAGCAGATCTGAATAACATTGGGACACAGCCCTGAAGATCTGATCTGGAGAACAAGATTTTCTTTTATTTCTCTTTGTGATTTTTGATTTTATCTAGAAATTAGATCTCTAATTTCTGTTTTCGCAGATTAAATCGAATCGCGTGGTTGAATTGAAAGTTGGATATTCAAACGCGAAAGATCGGATCAGACTCTACGGAATTACGGTAATCTCTCAATCCACAATTCTAAGAATTAAATTCATAGGAGCATGCTAGGTTTTATTGTGAATTTTGATTGTGTACAATATCCATAAATCGATCCGGTTCAGTTGGATTTTTTTATTCGGTTCACAAGAAATCCCTACAGGAGATAGTCAAGAAGTTGGATCCTTTCGATCTTGCAACATTAATGCAATTTATGAGGATTTCTATAGTGGGGGAGAACTCTGCGAGATCAAAATTGGTTGTTAAGGTGAACTTCCACCTATGATCTGAAGCTTGATGGTCCAACCACATATTTAAGTTGGTCATGTAGGGTGAGATATACCTTGGTTGGGAGGAATTTGGAAGGGTACTTGACAGGCGAGAAAATAGAGCCAAATGAAGGTGCAACAGGGAGAGATGAGTGGAAATCTACCCCAATGTTGGTGTACATTTGGCTTCCAAACTCGATGGTTCCCTCTATTGCTGCCACGGTGGATGGCATTGAGAGGATAAAGGATGTTTGGGAAAAATTGAAAAAGACTATGATGGAGTGGGAAACAACCTGAGGGTACTTCAAATTAGGAGAGAGATCTATGTTACAGTTCAAGTAGAAAAGACAGTGCATGAATATGCCATAGAGTTTGAGCGCTTGTGGCTAGATCATGACCACTTCTCCTCACGTGCAAGTTGTAAAGACCCTGAATGCAAGGAAAGAGATGCCTTGAATCAGGAGAGGACCATGCTATTTCTTCAGGGGTTAGCCCCATCTTTTGAGCAAAGGACAACAATGTTGCTAGCTTAGATGAAATTTCCCTCGCTTGAGGATGCAACATCGGTCATGATACAAGAAGAGAGTCCAATTAGGCTACAGACTGGGACAGGTGGAGTTCCAGGAGTGAAATCAGCATTAGTGGTGTCTAACTCAAGTAATACAGGATTTAAGGGTGAGACTAGGCAGTGCTTTAATTGTAGTGAGGTTGGTCATCTAAGACATGCTTGTCCAAAGTCATCCAAGGAAAGAGATTCGGGAGGACGAGGACAATTTGAAGGAAGGGGCCGCGGCCGTGGGGGTAGAAGAGGTGGAAGAGGAGGCTATCGAGCAAATTTGATGATAGCCGATGAAGAGGAAGAAAATGTTGTGATCTTCACTGATGAAGATCATACATTATTGGATGTGTTGAGAAGATAACAGAGAGTAGCAGGTAATGCTGACTCGAAGGGTGTGACTGAGGACTTATCCATACCCAAAGGTAATATTGCCACTTATGCTCACTCTCTCAGAGCTATGGGTAGTTCACATGCTCTGGCCTCTATCTCTACTACTAGACCACCAGAATGAATTGTTGACTCTGGTGCATCTTAACACGTGCCCGGTAACTCTAGCGAGTTCTCATCATATACTCACTTAGCGAAACCGAAAAGCATTTGTACCGCTTATGGTCATCACAACCTGTGGTTGGTAAGGGCAGAGTGAAGTGTGTGGGTTCTTTAACTTTGTCCAATGTCTTAGATGCTCTCTCCTTTTCGGTTAATCTTCCATTCATTAGTGTCATTATACTTCAACTAAAATGTGTGGTTTATTTTGATGTTCCTAAGGTGACATTCGAGGAGAAGGCAACTGGACAGAGACTTTGGACTGACACGTGGCGTAATTGACTATGGTACTTGGATCGTGAGAGGATGGACTCAGCTCTGACTTCCATGGTAGAAAAAGAAAAAGTTGGGGGATCTAAGAGGAGTGCTGAAGATATTTTGATGCTTCATCAACAGTGTATGAGACACTTATCTTTTGGTGTGTTAAGTCGGTTGTATCCAGACTTGTTTGAAAATGCAAATAACCAAAAACTTGAGTGTGATGCTTGTGAGCTTGGTAAGCTTACTAGAAGCTCTTATGTTAGTTCTGGTTGTAGGATTTCTTTTGTGTTTGAGTTGATACACTCTGATGTTTGGGGACCTTGTTTAATGAATTCTATAAATGGCTATAGATATTTTGTGACTTTCATTGATTGTTTTTCTCGTGTTACTTGTTTATATCCGATGAAAAGTAAATGTGATGAATTATTGTGTTTCAAGGATTTTCACAAATCTATTCAAACTCAATATGAGCAGTAGTGAAGGTATTGAGGTCTGATAATGGGACAGAGTATACTAATAGAGCATTTGGTGAATACTTGTCAACACAAGGAATACAACATCGGACCACTTGTTCATATACACCAGCTCAAAATGGGGTAGCCGAAAGGAAAAACAGACATCTTCTCGAAGTAGGTAGAAGTATGATGATTTCTATGAATGTTCCAAAGCAGTTATGGGGACAAGCAGTGTTAACTGCAGCTCAATTAATGAACAGAATGCCTTCAAGAGTGTTGGGATGGAAATCTCTGTGTGAGATGTTGCATGAAAGTAATAGTGGAATTCTACCATTGAAGGTGTTTGGTTGTGTATGTTTTGTGAAAGACAATAGACCATCTGTGGGGAAGCTTGATCCTAGAGCTATCAAGTGTGTGTTTGTGGGATACTCAGAAGGGATAGTTTGTTGGAGCCCCGTAGAAAAGAGATTGTTTGTAGTATGGATGTTCATTTTCGAGAGTTTGAACCATACTATACAGTGGCGGTGACTTCCCCTTTTAGTGATGTATCTAATAATGGAAGTATAGGGCTAGAGGGGAAGAGTAATGAGAGGTTGTTGAATGTGGGATCGATCCCTTTATCTATCCCTCAACCTAATGTGACTGAAGGATCAGTTGAAGAAGAGAAGCAAGATGTAAGATCTGTTGGGGGAGAGGAGCAGAATGATGAAGAAGAAGAGGATGAGAAATCTGATAGTTTAGGGACTCATACCCAGGGGGAGTTGAGAATGTATACAAGGAGGAGGCAGAGGAATGAGGCACCAATTCTGGAGTCTGAAGCCCCACATGCGCCATCTAGTCCCTTGTCTCCATGTCCCTTACTCCCAACCTCAGGTGACACGATAGTTTCTTCTCTCACTCCCATGACCTTAAGGAGGGCCTCTCGTAGTAATGCGGGAGTTCCTCCTCAGTGTTATGAAGATTTATCTCTTATTTCTCATGACATAGCTTAGTGTGTTTCATACTCAAACATATCACCCTCATATGGAGCATTCATTGCATGCTTGGATTCCGTAACTTTACCTAAGTGTTGGCAGGTTGTTAAAGAGGATCCAAAGTGAAAAAAGGCTATGCAAGAAGAACTTGGGGCGCTAGATAAGAACAAAACTTGGGATATTGTCTCACTACCACCAGGCAAGAAAGCAGTTGGATGTTAATGAGTGTTTGCAGTGAAGCAAACCCCAGAAGGGAAAATCGATGGTACAAGGCACGGTTAGTGGCGAAAGGGTGTAGTCAAACATATGGTATTGACTAAAATGAGACATTCGCACTTGTGGCAAAGATGAGTACTGTTCAAACACTTGTCTCCATTGCAGCAAACAAGGGTTGGAAGCTACACCAACTAGGTGTCAAAAATGCATTTATTCATGGAGATCTCTTAGAGGAAGTGTATATGGAGATACCCCCTGGCTTCGGTACAAAGCAAACAGTGAACAAAGTATACAAACTGAGAAAATCACTGTACGGGTTGAAACAGTCTCCTAGATCTTGGTTTGACAGATTCAGGAGAGCGATAATGGGTATGGGTTACCAACAGATTAATGTTGATCACACAGTGTTCTTCAGGAGACATAAGGGACATATAATTGTACTTGTAGTATATGTGGATGATATGATTATCACTGATGATGATGAGTGTGAAATTGCTCAGTTGAAAATTGAATTAGGCAAAGAGTTCGAAGTTAAAGACCTGGGAAAACTTAGATACTTTCTAGGAATTGAGGTTGCTCGTGGAGCATAAGAGATTGTTCTATCCCAGAGAAAGTATGCGCTGGACTTGCTCTCACAGACAAGAATGCTAGGTTGCAAACCTGCAGTTTCACCAGTTGATCAAAAATTCAAGTTGAGTGC
>JAPKLW010009649.1:0-12038 GCA_026898455.1 Plectranthus barbatus | reverse complement strand
GATGACTTTAAGGAAGGATAACTTAAAGTCTATCAGTCACAAGACGCTAGTCTTATTCCTCGGACTGACAGAGAGAGCCGTTCTGACACAAAGAGATCTGTGTCAGATAAAGCGGTCCAAGGTATGGGTCCTTTCCGGAAAAACATACCTGCCGCCGTCAGAAGGACATCCGAGGTCTGACACCTTTCCGGATGCATCCAAACGGCTAGAAAGTTTAAATCGGTTCCTGCGGCTATAAATACGTCGCAACCACCAACATTCAAACTTCTTCCACGATTCCACGCTTCCACCTATCTGCTCAACCACCGAAAGAACTGAAATTATTGCAAAATCGCATAAAGTACTTTCGAGGCTTTTCATAAAGCTTTCCGTGTGTTGATTTATCAAACACGAGACTTCAAGCTTTAAGCTTGTAAGTTAAAGATCTCACTTGGTGTTCTTTCTCCTTCGAGAGAGTTCACAGCAGCTCTTGTGCTTACCAGCACTTGAGTTATTACGGGCATTCTGCCGTAGAGACTGTTACGTTCTTGGGAGAACTAAAACACCTAGCTAGCTGTGGAGGTTGAAGTGACGTGCTCGCACTCCATTAGCTGAGGAGAGTTGAAGAAGGATCCAGGACCGGGAGCGGTTGATCTAGTGAACTGGTGGACGAGGCATTCACCAGCTAGAGATAGATCGTAGGAGACCTGTACCTGATTACTCTTAGTGGAATTTCCAGTGCTTCGACTGGAGAGTGGACGTAGATCGATTGATCGAACCACTATAAAATCCTTGTGTTATTTATCAGCTTTCTGTCTTTCATTCATATTTTAAACCCAGCACTCAAGTGCTGGAGTATATCCTGAAACTGATATATAACTGTGCAAACAACGCTAATATTCTAAGTTTTGAATCACCAGCTGACAGGTCTCAGTTGTCAGCTGTGTACTGAGTAACCAGCACCAGCTGACCAGTTGCCAGTTGTCAGCTGTGTGTAAGTAGCGTGCAAGAAAACAATTAACATTATTTCCGCTGCGTAACGTTTTATACTCTGAAAAACCGGGACCAACAAGTGGTATCAGAGCGCGGTCGGTCTTTTTAGACTGGTCGTACACTGAGTCGCTTAGGACCGAGATCCAAGTTTCCTTGCACTCCACTTTGTCTGTCTGTTGTTTAGCTCAGGTACGCAAGATGAATATCCCGAAGCTGCTCAACTACAATCCGGACAAGCATACAATGTGGCGAAAGAGGTCACTCATTCAGCTGAAAAGCGTCCATCCGGAGATGAAAGACGTGCTGGAGAAAGGGCCGATCGAGATCACCAAGACACAACACCAGCTAGGAGATCGCCCAGCTGCTGAGATCCCAAAGCCCCCAGAAGAATGGAACGCTGAAGACAGGAGGCGGAATCAGCTGGACTCCGTTGCTCTTGATATGATCTTATCATCTCTTCCAGATCCGCTGATGGAGGAAGCCCTCCAATTTGACAGCGCCAAGGCAGTCTGGGACTACCTTGATAGTCTCTGTAAGGAGACAGATCAGATGAAGCGCAACAAGTTGCAAGTTGCGGTGGACAAGTACGAGTCATTCCAGATGCTGACTGGTGAAACCATCAAGGAGATGGAGGCTAGATTCAATGCCATAGTCAGCGAGCTGAAGTCTTTGGACAAGGAGTACTCGAATGCAGAGCTTAATGCAAAGATCCTGTCAAAGATGCCCAAGGAGGACTGGTTTGTGAAGACTACATCTCTTAAGGAGAAGGATCTATCCAAGATGACTCCCAAGGAGCTATTTGCTCAGCTCCAAGCACATGAGTGGGATATCCAAATGGTGAACAAAAATGAAGCCATTCGGACTGTTGGATCTCCCAGCATCAAAACACATGACGAAGCCTACTTCGTCAAGAGGGATTTCAAATGGAAGCACAAGAAGCCTTTTCACACTGACAGACCTGCTGGGCCGCACAACCCGCAGAAAGAGATCCCATCCCCATCGGGATCTAACTCAAAAGACAGCGAGAGCTCTATCGCAGATCTTGAGCAACAAATGAAGAGACTGGTCGATCTTCTGGAGAAAGCCAAGTCGAAACAGGGAGTATCTCTTAGCTCAACTGATGGAAAATTCGTCAAGAGAGCTCCCCGCGCGTGTTATCAGTGCCAATCCCCTGACCATCTTAAATTTGAATGTCCACAGGTGGATAAAGATGAGCGGGAAAGGCTGAAGAAGCTCTTTGAAGAGCGTGCATCCAAGGCCGTTGCTAAGGCCATGCTGACAAGGACAGAGGTTCCTGATATACCTGATCATGATGATGGAGAATATGCGTCAGATGAAGAGTCAGAAGAGGAAGCGCTACTGGCGCTGATGGTAGCTTTCGGAGAGGAAGCACATGAAGAATGTGCTGACAGTGAGGAGGAACAAGCACTTGCTGCTGACGACCAGGTACAATCTGTTCCCTCATTGCACATCATGTCTCCACTCATCCTAGACGATGCTGAGTCGCATTGCTCCGACTCAGAAGTTGTCACCATAGATACTCTTCAGCAAGAATTTTTAAAATTTTACGAAATAAAGAATATCTTGGCTGGCGAAAACACCTCGCTAAAAAATCAAATTTCTATCTTGACCAATGAGATTGAAAAATCTAGGTCACTCGGTGTAGAGTTAGCCACTCTGAAAGAAACTCACTCAGACTTACTCAAAAATTTTGAAATTTTAAAAACTGAGAGAGATACCTTTCAAAAGATTGTCCTTGAGCAAGACAATAAAATAAATCATTTGAACAAAGGCTCAAAGAATTTGGAAGAGGCTCTATCCCATTGGAGAAAGCCTACTGATAAATTCGGGTTGGGATTTGAAAAGGATTTGAGCATAAACCAACCCGAACTCACAGCTAAAAAGGGTAAGGGCAAACTGATAAATGCATCAGCACCAGCTGGTAAAACCAGTCAGTCCCGTATGGCTGATCAGCACAGGAATAATAAGACCAGATACATAGGTGAGTCATCACGACAAAATCCTCAACTGGCAAAATCCTCTGCTGACAGGACGCCAGCACACCCTAAGACGCAGACTAAGCCGAATAATTCTAAGGCAATGAAGTCAGCGTCAGCTACCAGTGGAATCCGACAGCCAGCACCATCTGTTAAGAGAATCCACACACAACCTCGTCAGTATGCCAATCACCAGCATACTTACAAGGGATCCCAATCTCAGAGAAACTCTGAGAGAAGGACAATGCCTGATAGGAGGAATACCTATCAGAGGCCTGAGCCCAATCACAAGTTTTCTCAAAGGGCTGTGAAGGCTAGCCATGGTGGTCCACACTTCCAGAGACCACGAAGGCAACACACTCAACCGGAAAATATTTTCGAAACTCTCAGCGGAAGAATACTTCCAAAGGAGTCACACACACAGCCACACCTTCCCAAACCAATCTCATGCATTACTTCAAAAGGAAGGGAAAGGCTACTGATGATATCAGCAAGGGTAAAACCAAGCTGAAAATCACTAAAGTCTGGATTCCGAAAGGAATCATTCAGCGATCTAACCCTGCAGGACCCGCAGAAGATTGGGGACCTAAATAATTTCTTTATCTTTCTTGCAGGTACAGGATCATGCAACACAGCTTCAGAGGTCGAGAGAGTGGATCTTAGATAGTGGGTGTTCAGCTCACATGACTGGTGAAGAGGATTTGTTTGCAGATCTCATCAAGGTCAAAGGACCTCCAGTTATTTTTGGTGATAACTCTAAGAGCAGAGTTATTAGCAAGGGATGCATCGAGAAGGACGATGTCAGAATTATAAATGTATCCCTTGCCACCTCTCTCAAGCACAACCTCCTGAGTATCAGTCAGCTGTGCGACAGTGGCTACACAGTTCACTTTAAGAAATCAGAGTGCCAGATCAAGGATGAGAAGACTGGCGAGACCAAGCTGAGAGGTATTCGGAACGGAGGACTTTATACTGTCGACTGGCAAAGCGGGAAGACAGATTCATGCTTCGTGGCCACCAGTACTATGGAAACAAACTGGCTGTGGCACAAAAGGTTGAGTCATCTGAATTTCAGAACTATCAACTACCTGGCCAAGCATGATCTTGTGGAAGGACTTCCCAAGGGAGGATTCAAGAAGGAAGGGATTTGCAAAGCATGCCAGCAGGGCAAGCAAACTAAGAAGTCCTTCAAGAACCAGTCGCCAGTCTGCCCCAGTACCAGTCGGGTACTTGAGTTGCTACATATGGACCTCTTTGGACCAGTAGCACCTCAAACCATTGGAGGAAAACGTTATTCGCTGGTGGTAGTCGATAACTACTCGCCCTATACCTGGGTAAAGCTTCTCAGAACCAAGGATGAAGTGAAAATCATTCTTCCAGATTTGATTGTCAATGCACAGAAACAGAGAGAAGCTATGGTAAAGCGGATACGGTCAGACAATGGGACGGAATTCTGCAACAGTCTGCTGATGGATTTTTGCGTGGAAGCCGGCATTAAGCATGAAAGATCTGCACCAAGGCAACCGCAGTAGAATGGACTGGCAGAACGTAGGAACAGGACGCTGAAAGAAGCGGTCCGGTCCATGCTGGCAGAATCCGGCTTAGGACAGAGTTTTTGGGGAGAAGCGTTGGTGACGGCCTGCTATACTCAGAATAGAAGCGGGATCAACGACAGACTCAAGAAAACTCCCTACGAAGTTTATTTTGGTCGTAAGCCTTCTATAGATCATCTTCGTGCTTTCGGTTCACCATGTTATGTCCATAATAATGGTAAGTCGAAGTTAAATGCTTTTTCGCCTAAGGCTGATGAGGGTGTCCTTGTCGGATATGGACATCCCTCTCACAAGGGCTATAGAGTATTTAACAAGACCACCAAACTTGTGGAAATAACATGCAATGTTGTTTTTGATGAAGCTACTTTAGTGCGCAGGACATTACGACAACTGGCTGAAGATGTTCCTGAGGTCAATGATGTCGTTGATCAGTTGGGCAGGAATTCTTCCAATGCTCAACCAACTGGTTTGACTAGACCTATGACTGGATCATCTTCACAACCAGTATCCTCGGTTGCCCATCAGCAATCCGGGAGGGTCGGTGATACAATTGACCTTGCTGAGACCTTACACTCAATCTCCCTGAGTGGAACTGGCTCAAAAATTCCAGAAGAAGACGATGTACCAGCTGGAGTGGATGCACCAGCTGACGATGTAGTTATCGCCGAAGGATCAGGAGATCAGTCAGAGAGTGAAGCTGATGAAGAGATTATTCCACCCTGTGAAGTTCAACCACCAGTTGCAATTGCTGCTCCGACTGGTGAAGTTCAGGAAGCACCAGTCATCAGGACAGAAGAACCAACGTCAGCAAATTCTCATCTTCCCAAATGGCTGAGAAATCACCCATCCGATGTTATTCTCGGTGATCCAGAAGGTTCTGTTCAGACTCGACACGGCAGTGCGCTCCTGACTTGTTTTATTTCTCAAGTGGAACCTACTTCCATAGGAGTTGCGCTAGAATCTGCCGATTGGATTAATGCCATGCAAGAAGAGCTTGCGGAATTCACTCGCAACAATGTTTGGGACTTGGTAGAGAGACCATCACATCAGTCAGTGATTGGCACCAAGTGGGTTTTCAAGAACAAGCGAGATGAGGATGGCATTGTAATCAGAAACAAAGCTCGATTAGTCGCCAAAGGTTACAAGCAGTGTGAAGGCATCGACTTCGACGAGACCTTCGCACCAGTTGCAAGAATGGACGCGATACGGCTGTTCCTTGCGTATGCAGCGTATCATGGTTTCACGGTATTCCAGATGGACGTGAAGAGCGCCTTCTTGAATGGCGAGCTAAAGGAGGAAGTATATGTCGAACAACCTCCAGGCTTTGAAATAGGCACCAAAGTGTACAAGCTGAGAAAGGCCCTGTATGGATTGAAACAGGCGCCCAGGGCTTGGTACGAGACGTTATCACAGTTCCTAATCAGTAATGGATTTCGGAAAGGGAAGATCGATAGGACTCTCTTCATCATCAAGGATGCTGATGATATACTAATGGTGCAGATATATGTCGATGACATTATATTCGGGTCAAAGAATATATCTCTCTGTGAGAAGTTTTCTCAACTGATGCAGAACTCATTCCAGATGAGTATGATGGGCAAATTAACATACTTCCTAGGACTCCAGGTCCAGCAGTCAGCTGATGGGATTTTCATTAATCAACGGAAGTATGCCAAGGACTTAATTCAGAAATATTGCCCAGAGAAGACTAAGGCTCTCAGAATACCGATGAGCACCAGTTGCCAGATCTTTCTTGATGAAGAAGGAGAATCGGTTAATCCTTCCAGCTACAGAGGTATTATTGGATCACTTCTCTATCTGACAGCCAGCAGACCCGACATTTCATACTCAGTCGGAGTGTGTGCCAGATTTCAAGCCAATCCAAAGAAGTCACACATGGAAGCTGCTAGGAGAATAGTGAAATACCTCAAAGGAACTGAATCACTTGGCTTATGGTACCCCAGGAATGATGAGCTTACACTCATTGGGTATTCAGATTCAGATTTTGCTGGATGCCGTATAGATAGAAAAAGTACCAGTGGTACGTGTCAGTTTCTAGGACACAAGCTAATCAGCTGGTTTAGCAAGAAGCAACACTCAGTTGCTACATCTACCACTGAGGCTGAATATGTTGCCGCTGCCAGTTGCTGTGCTCAAATTCTCTGGATCAAGCAACAACTGGAAGACTATGAAGTGGACACTGGTTGTGTACCCATCTATTGCGACAACAGCAGCGCTATGTGCATAACGAAGAATCCGGTTCATCACTCTAGGACCAAGCACATAGATATCCGACATCACTTCATACGTGATCATGTCGAGAAGAAGGATGTCAGCGTAGAGTACATCAGAACCGACGACCAACTAGCTGACATCTTCACTAAACCTTTGCCAGAAGCAAGATTCAAGGAGTTGTGCATCAAACTCGGTCTTATGGAGATTGATGCGAGCCCTAGTGTTGAGGAAGAATGAGTCCCAGCACTCATTCCGTTCTTGATTTTCTGAAGGATGCTGATTAAGACTAAGTCCAAGCTCTTAGTCTTCATGTTTTCTTTAGTGGTGGCTCAAAACCACAGGTGGTATCTACTGGCAGAACTTATTCCATAAACAACGAAGGAAATGAGTCCCAGCTCTAATTTCGAATTTGCCAGCAGTCATGCACCATCAGTCGAAGTAAAATTGGGTCCCAGCTCCCAATTCCAAGCAATGATGAAGAAGTGAAGAGAAGATTATGCGGAATGAATTGAGTCCAAGGTCTCAATTCTTTCAATCTTTCAAGTTGTCAGCAGACAACTGGTGATATATCAACGACTGGTGAAAATTGAGTCCTAGCTCTCAATTTGTCTAAGTACACGGGAATCAGTTGTGAGTGTGAGTTGCCGACTGGTTAGAAGGCCATACTGGCAGGGGGAAGTATGCGACTGGCGTATACTACTGATGACCAGGTATACTACTGATGACCAGTTGAGTCCCAGCTCTCAACTGACGTTCTCTTGAAGTCCAAGAGTCGTGCCAGCTGTCGCAGAAGTGGCGGGAAAGGTTTAAAATTGGTCTTGCGTGTGCATATCTTCGAATTTAATGCGGCATTTAATGCCACATTTAATGCGCACAGTGACTGCGCAGTCAAAGGCAATCTCGCGACCAATCAGCGTGTGCCATGTCAGCTACACGTACCATCCCACGTCAGCACGACCACGCACGTCGCTACAGGGAATCGTGCCTGCTGATGACCGTCGATCCTCATTTTTGACGAATTCATCTCGTCCATCCATCCCAGCATGGCACCGGTATAAATAGCGTTTATTTGTGATCGGAAAAACTCTTATCTTTCCTTCAAATTTTTCGAACATATTTTCCGTTCACCTTCCTTAAAATTTCCGAACACTTCTTCCCTGAAAACATGGCATCTTCATCCAAACCCGCTGCTGATAAATCATCCTCTTCCACTGAGTCTATGGATTTAGACCTACCATTAGCCGAATCTTACATGCCTACCTTCACAGGCATTGTGAAAGAAGAAGATATAGATTATACCTATCCCTTCAATAAACTTGTTCAGTTGAACAAAAAGGCCACCCAACATCTCCTTTCCAACTCCCAGATCAGAGCCGCCCAAGTCCAGAAGGAGAAGATTTTGAACGATAAACTGGCCGAGAAACATTTCGGCGAGGAGCTCATGGAAATGATCGACCATGAGCAGCTCCGACCATACTTGACGGCAACCCCCAGGAACTTCCACCCACATATGGTCGCCGAGTTCTATGCTCGCGCGGTGATAGCTGACGACAGGAAATCCTTCACCACGTCGGTGTTCGGACACCTGATCACTATCGACGTAGAGTACCTAGCCAACCTCTTTGGGCTGAGGAGTACAGGTGAAGAGGTGGCGACGTATTGCAAGGACGATACGGTGGAGTTCAGACGGAGGTGGACTGAATGGAAGAAGGAGGGGGTGACTTTCTTCAAGACTGGCATGAAGAAGTCAGAGATGGAAGATTACTGGCAGATGGTATGCGACATTGTGGTGCGCATGCTCCAGTGCGAGGTCGGCTCCTATGCCGAACTAAGCCTAAAGAAATTCTCCGTTATGTGCGCGCTGGAGGACGGCATATATGGCAACTGGGCCGAGTTCATTTTCGGCCGGCTGCTGGAGAATGTGGAGAAGAACTGCACAGTCAAGACTGACGGCAGGTTCCTCCATGCAGTGTCTTTTGGCCTGCGAATCAGCCACATTTTGGAGGTGGAGATGGGAGACCGAGTCGACCGAGGGGAGCGACTGGTTGGGTCCGACTTTATCCCAGTCACCAAGGTCAAACTTCCTGGCTCAGACTACAAGAAGCCTCAACGGCTAAGAGGCAAGACGGCTGTGGACCCTGCTGACCAGGTTTCTGAGGAGGAGTCAGAACCAGTAGATGAGGCCATGCCAGCTGTAGCTCTTCCGCTGACAGCTGAGGCGAAGGCAGAAATAAAGAGGAAGTATGAGGTGGAATCCTCATTTCTAGAGATGGAGCAAGCAGTGACTGGGTCATCAGCTCAGGTGCCAGTCACTAGGTCTTCTCCAAGGAAGAAGCCCAAGTTGCACCAGTCCCAGCAGCCCCAGCCAGCTGTCATCTATGCTCCAGAATCAAAGAAGATATCTATATCAGTCAAGAAGTCCGTCCTTGGACTGACTGAGGAGGAGACGATAGAAAAAATGACCAGGAAAAGGAAAAGGGTCAAAACCAAAGCTCAAAGGCTGGCTGAGCAAGCTGCGAAGGAACAAACCGCTTCCATTGTCCAAAAGAAGCAGGCTCAGGCAAGGCTGAAGGCCTTGGCCGACCAGCGAAAGAGGGAGGCTGAGCTGGCAGCCCGCGATGAAGCCTTTGCTAGGGTAAAGGCTGAGCACGAATCCCGTCGTCAGGCGCAGCTGGCGGAGCAAATGCAACAAGTTGCCAAGGGCAAATGGGCTGTTGCCCAGACTTCAAGTGCTGTGCCACCAGCACTAGCTCCGGGCCAGATCCTACCAGATGAATCCTTTACGCGCCTGTTGGACATGGGATCGGAGGACGTATTTTCCCTGGTTGAAAGTTATCAACCAGAAGATGATGTGGTTCAAGTCCCACTGGCCGCGCAAGGGGGTGCCAGTGGAGGAGTTGTTGAGCGGGCGACCACCCCGGAAAAATTGGCGAGTTTCTCAGATATAAGCACAGATTCCGATGATGTAGAGGTGCCAAGGGACGAGGAACCAGCTGCCCCAGCTGAGGAGGAAGACGTTGAAATGGAGACTACTGGTGAGGAGCCAGCTGCCCCAGCTGCGCCAGTCATCACCATTCCCGACGAGGAATCGCCACCAGTGGTACATCACTCCAGGGTGCAGCGGATGGAGCCAAGGGATCTATTCCCCAATTTTGAGGCTGAGGCTCGTCCAGCTGACAGTCGTCCACACCCTTCAGAAGCCTCATCATCTTCTGGACGACCAGCAGCATCCACACCAACACCAGCACAACGTGTGAGACCAGAGAGGAGGTCTTACATGATAGGTATCCATTTTCATTCTCTAATCGATGAGGATACCTATCGTGCTAGGGTGACAGGGGTTCACAGGTGGGAGCACCGTGGGGATCTTGCGTTCTATAATTCTCGAGTGTCTGAGCCTTCAGCATTCTTTATCATCCCCATCAGCGGTCTCCCTCACCAGTCGATCTACGCCTCGAGGATCTTTGACTGGTGCCTGCCCTTACAACCGATGGAGTATTTCAATTTCTCCATCTATGAGTATGCTGAGAACATCACAGCCGAGGTGGAGAGGGCTGTTGATGAGGAGTTGACCACCAGGTATGTGGACCTGAGTGACGTTCTTGATGAAGAACTCTTTCTGGAGTTCCGGCGCTGGAGGATTTTTGACTGGAGCCAACGCCAGTTAAATGTGGAGAAGAAGGCGGTTCTGTATGCCAGGCTCGGGCTTGGGTACTGGCGAGCAAAGGAGGAATGGGCAAATGAGTTTATGGGTACTGAAGCCCAAGGCCACCACCAGCTGTCTATCAGGCGAATCAAGCGCCGATTGAAGAAGATTGCTCTCTACAGACAGCTGACTGGATCTTCAGGCCTTCCTCCGTCCAAAATCAAGTTACCATTTCTCCAGTTCCAGAGCACCAGCCGCGGATATCAGCTGATATACGCTCTCCGCCGCATCAGGGTAATTGTCACTCTCCCCAGGATCCCTCCATACTTTGCTATCTTCTTTGACATGGCTGCCAGCTCTCTGCTGGTAGACCACATAGTGGAGGAGGATCCCTCGAGAGGTTGGTGGCTGACCACTGCCGTCCCCCCTGTTCCAATGGTCACGGGTGATCTTGTCCCATATCATATGGACTGGCAGCTGGTGGTTTTCACAGCCCCACCTGTTTTTGTACAAGGCCCGCCAGCATCAGCTGAAGTGCCCGCGGAGGAGCCAACATCAGCTGAAGTGCCCGCGGAGGAGCCAGCATCAGCTGAAGTGCCCGCGGAGGAGCCAGCAGCAGCCGAGGTGCCCGCGGAGGAGCCCACCCCAGTGGAGGTACCAGCTGAGTCTGCACCAGAGATGGCTGATACCGCACCTGATGCGCCTTCCACTTCCATGGAAGTTTCCGCGGAGCCACTCTCTGAGATCCATCCTCCAGCACTTCTTGCTTTCATTGATGCCAGGATGGATCAGCGTTTTGCCTCCTTCCAAGAGCATGTGGAGCAGCGCCTTGACTCTGTCACCACAGGGGTTTCCACCTTTTTGGCGCGGATCCAAGAGGGGGAAAGTGCGCGAGCACTGGCTGAAGAGGAGAGAGCCAGAATTGCTGAGGAGAAGAGACGCCTTGCAGCTGAAGAGAGGAGAATTGCTGCTGAATGGAGGATGAAGAGAGAGGAAGACATGGCCGCTCTTACTGAGATCCTGAGGTCTATCAACAGTTCTCGGACTCAGTCACCAGGATCTTCTTCCAGGCCATAGTCTAGTCAGTTATGTGGAGCAGCGCCTTGACTCTGTCACCACATGGGTTTCCACCTTTTTGGCGCGGATCCAAGAGGGGGAAAGTGCGCGAGCACTGGCTGAAGAGGAGAGAGCCAGAATTGCTGAGGAGGAGAGACGCCTTGCAGCTGAAGAGAGGAGAATTGCTGCTGAATGGAGGATGAAGAGAGAGGAAGACATGGCCGCTCTTACTGAGATCCTGAGGTCTATCAACAGTTCTCGGACTCAGTCACCAGGATCTTCTTCCAGGCCATAGTCTAGTCAGTTATCATTCAATGTACATGTAATTGCTAAATCATTAATGGAATGTTAACTGACAAGTTGATGACAATCTCTTATTGTCCAACAATTGTCAAAAGCTTTTATTTACCAGCTGAATTTACACATCCAGTGTAATCAGCACCAGCACTCATCCTGCATGTTAAATTTATTTACATGCTTATTTGCTCTGATCTTAATTTCCATATTTTTAAACGAGCAATATATTTCCTTGGTTGAGGGGGAAGATTTCTTTTAGTTAGAGCTGATGTTGAGGAAGTA